>MJUU01024661.1:120021-132667 GCA_002080025.1 Modiolus philippinarum
GGACAGATAAAGGGGAGGTTTGGGTACCCATAAACCGGTTTAACCGTACCGCTGGCTTTTGCTAGTGCCGGTACCAAGTCCAGCTGTCCCGAGTTCCTATCTTTGTCTACGTTTGTCTTTTGTCTTATTCGTGTTCTTCATGTGTAGTTCCATAGCAGATTGTGGTATGTAATTATAATTTTTAGCCATTGTAGGTGTTTCCTGTTATCCATTTTCTACATACATCAAATTTTGTGAAAACTTGCATGCTTTCGTAATATTTATTACATACAATGTACAGTACTATTCAAAACGATTACTATAGAATTTTCATAAGATATTAATAATAAGGTTAATGACAAATTATATTGAACGGAATTGCCAGGAGGCGAAATTCAAAGGTCATAAAGTAGATGTAAAACCATGCGCAAAAATCAAAGTTGCAATGGTACTGACTTGGTACATGTATTTCGAACGAAGGTTTGCATTAAGACGTTATAGCACGTCAGAACTCATAACATAACAAATGCTTAAGATTTTTAAGGAGATTGATCTCCTTTCTACCACTGGGCATTTACAAAGAAAGCACTACAATGTTTACTGCTGTCATATTATTTCTACAGTAATTAAGATTTATGCTAATATCATTGATTAACAAGAAAATATATTTGATTTAGTACATCCTTTAATTTTGAGAAACTGAAAAAATTGTTTATTTATGACAAAATATTAGGAACTTTTTCTGTAGCGTAGTGAAGATTTTATGAACCGATTCGCCACCTTTGAATTGCTCAAGAATATAAACTGACCTTTATTGGAAGGTCAAACCTGTTTATTGTATCTTATCTGTAGTGATGTAACACATAGTTATGTAACACATTACTACTTGTGAAGGTTACTCATGTGAAAAAGAAAGAAATGGGGTAAATGTCAAGGAGACAACATCCCATATCCAGGTTAAAACGACCCAAAACAAAGCATGTGTACAGATGAATTATATGATGTGCATTTTGTTAATCAATAACTTTAGAATAAATATGTTAGGTCAGAAACAGTAATTATAATTTTAAATTTCAGAATTTGGTTAATTCAAAATGCCAAGTTTTTTTTTTCTTCACATATATCTTGATATCTAAATACACTTTTGTAAATTTCTGCATGTCCTTTTCTTTAATAAACTTTGAATGATTAAGGGACCGACCATTTAACCTGACGGGGTATCAACAAAATATTTTTTTTCAAAATTAACATAATTTTTTGGGGCAGAAAGCCTCATTCAGAATTTTTTTTTCATCATTTTGGCAGCCAAAATACTTTTTTAACATAAAATCAAATCCAAAATATTTTTTTACAAAAAAACCATAGCCCCCCCCCTTTTCAAGTTAAATGGTCGGTCCCTAAATAAATGTATAAAAAGTGCAATCTTTTTTTTCACAAATTTTGTGGAGTAATTATTAACTCCAAATTTAAACAGCCCAAATTGAACAATGACCTTGAATGAATTTTAACTGTGTAAATGATCCTAATTTCAGTATCAGGCTTGATGCATTTTTTTTCAGTAGAAGTTTAGTGGACTTATGATTAATTCCAAATTCAAACAGCCCTAACTGAAAACTGGCCTTGAATGAATTTGAACTGTGTGAATGATCCTGATTTTTTTTCATCAGTATTTCAGTATCAGGCTTGATGCCCGTGTTTGATGCATTTTTCAGTAGAAGTATTGTTTGTATTGCACTTTATAAACAATTAATGATAGAATAGTTTACATGGCACCTGTCAATATTAATTGTCAAACTATTACCCTCAAAATCAATCTCCTTTTCAGTGCAGGCTGCACTTTGATTTAAGATGGGAAATGTATTTCCCAATGTGTGTCTTTAAAAACGTCGAATGTGAATAAGAATCAGTATTATTATTTTCCTTAGGAAATTAGTCATTTCGCTTTGCTTATTCTTACGGTGTTTACAATCATTTCAATACTAGTTTAAAAAATAATAGTATTTTATCCTAGTTTAAAACAGACTTTGTTATTGCTTTTCAAAATAGTCGGTGAAATTGCCTGAAAGCACTTAGTCCATGATGACGGAGATTGCAAGAGAAGTATTATCTGGATACCTACGTTTATTCTCAGAAAAAGCACTGATTCCAGAACATGTTTTTTTTCAAAAATTTTAACTTAAACATTCACAGTGTGAATTGAGAGACCATATTGATAACAAAGAATAATTATGTAGCGCACTTTAAAAGAAAAAAAAATGGAATATCAAATTATTTTACTGCGAAAATTCTAGTGCTGAAAATCTTATTTTTCAGCAAAAGGTCCCAGTTTGCGTGAAAATTACGTACAGCAATCCCAATATGCTTTTTGGAAGTTATTTATGGAAAATGTATATGTGGTTTTCTTAACCAATGGCAAATATGGCAAAAATGTTTGGGGGACAGGGGTAGCATTTTTTTGCTGTTTGCTTATCAGTTTTAACATTTATTATAGATAGATGTCAACTTCAGATTGCAAAAATGTTCGGCATATCAGGAAATTCTAAGACGATATGAATGCCTATATAGGGGTTATCGCACTTTATTTGTCAATTTTTGAAAGTTTATACATTTTGCCTGATATTTCTAACACGATTTGAGATAAAGAAATTTTAATGCAACAAGAATATGTGTCTAACGGACACAATGCCCCGCCTCACGACTCTTTTGAAGAATGGTATATTTCATGACCAGTAAAGCATGAAGTTGCTTGCATGGAAATATTCTTATCATGATTTTAGTTTGATTATATACCCTAATAGGTATTTAATTAAATTCAATGATAATAGCATACATCCTTCACAGAAAAGAAACTTAAACCTATGGATAAACCTTAAACTATCCCCTTTTTCCATGACCAGTGAAGCATGAAATTGGTTACATCGGTAAATATTTATGATATTTATTTATTTATTTATATCCTAATGAGTATCTATATAAAGTGTAATGATAAAAGCATACATCCTTCACAGAGAAAAAACTTCAAACTGAGGTTAAACCTAATACTACACCCCTTTTTTCCATGATCACTGAAGCATGAAGTTGGTAGCATGGATACATTTTTATTATGAGTTTTGTTCAATTAGATGCTAATGTGTATTTATGTAAAGTTAAATGATAATAGCATACATCCTTCACCGAAAAAAAAAACTTCAACCTGTGGGTAAACCTCATAATATCACGCTTTTTCAGTGATCAGTGAAGCATGAAGTTGATTGCATGGGTAAAATTTTATTATGATTTTTGTTAAATTAGATGCTAATGTGTATTTATATAAAGTTTAATGATAATAGCATACATCCTTCACAGAAAAAAAAATTTCAACCTGTAGGTAAACCTCATACTATCACACTTTTTCCCCCATGATCAGTGAAGCATGAATTTGGTTGCATGGGTAAAATTTTATTACGATTTTTGTTTAATTAGATGCTAAAGTGTATTTATATAAAGTTTAATGATAATAGCATACATCCTTCATAGAAAAAAAAACTTCAACCTGTAGGTAAACCTCATACTATTACACTTTTTCCCATGATCAGTGAAGCATGAAGTTGGTTGCATGGGTGAAATTTTATTATGATTTATGTTTAATTAGACGCTAATGTGTATTCATATAAAGTTTCATGATAATAGCATACATCTTTCCCAGAAAAAACTTAAACCTATAGGTAAACCTAGCTTGGGACGGACGAACGGACAAACGACGGACGGACAACCCGAACACTATATGCCCCTACTATCGTAGGCGGGGCATAAAAATGTTCGAGTATGTCACGGACAACATATCGTCCTTATGGTGAAAGTTGTCTACCTCATCAAAGATAACTGCTAGCGGGGAACTTAGTTTAATATTGGACCCTAAGGGGAAACTCATTCAAAGAACCTCTCCTCTAAGACTATTTGGCCAATTGGAATTTTACTATGTCAAAACTGTCATTAGTTACTTCCATTTGAAAATTGTGTCCACAAAGTCGTAATCAGATCCAAGATGTCCCCCAGCGGGAAGTTGTTTAACATTGGACCCTAAGAGAAAACACATTCAAAGATCTTCTTAGACTACATGTCCAATTTGCACAAATGTGCCCGGCAAGTCAGTTGTCCAAGTATCCACATCAGATTCAAGATGGCCGCCAGCGGAGAACTTAAAGGTGAAATCAGTCAAAAATAAAAATTTGATATTCTGTTATTTACATGTCAAACATTCATGATATCTCGATAAAAAAATTAAATCTTTATCTATAAAGTGAAAAAACGAACTTTGAAATGTCAAAAATTTACTACTGGGGGTTCGCAATATTTTCATAGGTGGCGACACTATCGATACCACAACATCTAATTACCGTTGATCATGTATACTGCAGAAACGTGACACGTACAATTATCATAAAAATGACATTGTGTTACCAGGCGGGATTCATAAAAACATGTACATATTTGCCTAACAATTTCGTTGTACTGCATGGTAAGGTCTTCTGATGTTCAAAAATCACCTATCTGTATCATGTGTATGATAATTCAAAATCAACGAAAAAAATTGCTTATTTCAAGCATCTGAATAGGCAATCTTTTTATTATTGTTTTCGTTCTCAGATTAATAAGGAAATAGAAATTCTGAAAATGATCTTCTTGATGTTTGTTTTTTTCATCATTATTCTTATGTAGTTAGTCTAAAATATAAAACAATTCTTTCAAAAACGATATAATCCATGCTATCGGCGATAAAACGAGTGTATAAATCCTGCAAGCAGAATTATACTTATTGTATCTCTAAACTGGTTCTTAGCCGTAATTCCCGTGAGATGTGCAATTCATCGGGAATTTTAAAAAATCTTTTACATAAGCAAATGGTTTTTTTTAAATTTGGGATCCAACATTCCAAGGGTTCAACGAGAGGCGAGTTCCAGGCATTTTTCATACATTTTATTCAATTCAAGTTTGCTTCAGTTATGCCAGAAATTTCACAATATATTTTTTGAAACAGGCGATGTTTCAACCGGATATCAGCACTGTTTGGGGATCTTCAGCAGAAGTCAAGTTCGAAATCTATGATAACCAAGGATAACCAACTTGTTGAGTTTAATATATACATAAAATATAATTCTTAATCTAAAAAAGTCACATTCCTCAAAGTGAATACGTATAATATACAATTATGCTATGATATTGTCTTGCGCATAGTTTTTTTTTCACGCGTAAGACACATTTTTCTCTGATTACCTAGAGAAGGTGATTGTATATTGTAACACAGTCGTCAAACATTCTGTCTTTTTATATTTCATTGTCGTCTCAATATACGCACGTGTCACTCTGTACAGGACAGAGCTGTCGGCTTACACACATTACACAACAACGGCTTGCACAATAACAGTTATACCCGTAATAACGGTTATACCAGTAGTTATACCCGTAATAACAGTTATACCTGTAGTAACGGTTTAAGTGATCAAATGAGTATCAAAAATGAAATTAGAAGAATTCCCAATATGAAGTTTTTTCCGGATACATTTTCAAAATCAAATTATATTTTTTTATTGCTGTACGTGTGACATCTCTAGTAACTATACGAAATAAAGAGGAAATAAAAAAAACTGCATAGGAACAGACACATTTCGTGCAATACCACAAGGGATTTGTCCTACTTTCTTGGATCTTCCACTGTTCATTGAAGCTAAGACTTAAACTAGAGGCTCACATGAGCCTGTATCGCTCACCTGGTCACTGGTTTTATTCATTGTCACCTAAAACCACCCATTCATACTATAAATCAGTTCAGCAGATGTTACATTTTCATTATTGGATGAGGTACAAACTAAATATCACAGACTTTGGAAGAGATAACCCAAAGACAATTGTAACCAAGGTTGGTTCCAATTGGCTCAGTGGGTTCAGAGGAGAAGACATTTGAATGCATTTCCCATAGGGTCCCTATGTTAAACTGTGCTCCACGCTGGCAGCCATCTTGGATGAGGTACAAACGCAAAAATGACAAACTTTAGAGGGGACCACCCAAGGACTATTGTGACAAAATTTGGTCCCCATTGGCTCAGTGGTTTCAGAGGAGAAGATCTTTTAATGCATTTCCCATAATAGGGTCCTATGTTAAACTATCTTCCCCGCTGGTGGCCATCTTGGATGAGATGCGAACCTGCTGGACATATGTAGAAAAGTGTAGTTCTGGAAAACCTCAACACTTTTGCAATTTGCATTTAACCTTTATCTCAAACAGTTTTTGAAATAAAAGTAGAAACGTTCAAAAATTGTGAAAATTCAAAGAAAAAGCGGCAATAACTCCTATGTGGGCTGTCAGATTTTCTTCAAAATTGCAGGACATTTAGATCTTACTATGCTGACCATTTTTGTTATACAAACTTCACATCTATCTTCTATCAAGTTCAATATATAAGACCAGAAGTAACAAAAAACTGAAAATTTTACGGAAAAGGGGCAATAACTCCAAGACGGGTAAACGGATATTCTCCAAATTGCAGGGCAGGTAGATCTCATCTTGCTGATCATTTTTACTCCCTTGTCAGAATTTTGATATTTGTAATGGTTTTGGAGTAATTTGCAAAAATAGCAATTTACCCCTATGTTCTATTTTTAGTAACAGCGGCCATGTTGTTTGGTCTACGGACATGAAAATCACAAACTTGAAATAGCATACCCTGGTGATGATTCAGGCCAAGTTTGGTTAGTATTGGCCCAGTAGTTTCAGAGGAGAAGATCTTTGAACGAAAGTTAACGGACGGACGGATGACGGACGCCGAGTGATGGCAAAAGCTCACATGGCCTACCAGGTGAGCTAAAAACTATTAATACGTCTCTGATTGTAGTTGTGTATTCTGGTCAATAAAATGACCTTTTTACCCATTTCTGTACAAAACAACGGCAGTAGAATACCGAAGGAACAAAGCACAAAATTACACAAATCAAAGTCCAGAGACAAGGCAAAAGCAAGAACACCAAAAGACGGAAGACCAAAGACACCACATGACCACAAAACACACAAACATTACATATACAACACAAAAAACTAAAGCACTAACAGTGTGAACTCTCAAAAAGCAAGAGTGACATCAGGTGCTCCGGAAGGGTAAGCATGTCCTGCTCTGCACACAGCACCCGTCACACGGTCAGTGAGGTATATGTTTTGAAAGATCTGTTAGATAACTGATTGGTTATTGTCATTTTCTAACCCTTAGACAAAACCAACTAAAACCATGGTACGTGTAACTTCTCAAACCCTCAAACAGTACCAAGGTGAAATTTTGAAAAGCTTTTGTAATCATTTTAGTATTCAAACGTGGACAAGGACAGATCGGTATCACAGACATCACTAACGAAGACAAAACTCAAATTTAACAAGACAACACAAAAAACTAAAGCACTGACAGTGTGAACTCCCATAAAAACCGAGAGCGACATCAGGTGGTCCAAAAGGGTAAGCATGTCCTGCTCTGTGCACAGCACCCGTCACACTGTCAATCCAGAGTAAAGTCAAAACCGGTAATGTCAAACCGGGAAGACGCCAATCTAGCTGAAAATGTCAGTTTTTATTTGTGACACTGACATTTCATATCTATCTATGATGTCGTGGTGACGGCACTGTACAAATCTTGTTACTTGACTACGTGCTATATGTCTTGTCAGAAGTAAGGGGGATTGCTTTAGCGTAAATTCCGTCCTAGTGTAGATCTTCTAGCTACCAGTATGTTTATGATACACTAGTTAGTGTATACCTTATTCTGTTTCATATATAGGGTATTTTGAAGCCGGCTTAAATATCCAAGGATAGTTCATGTATTCCAGAAAGAATATTTGTGGTGGAATAAATACACTGTTACACCTGCCATAAAGGTAGTTCAGAAATGCTTTATAGATATAATTGATACATGTTGTGAAAGCGAAAATGAAAGAAAATGTGGTACATTTATATATCTTGTACTATCTGTGGATGTTTGACCTCAAGCCTAAAGTCGAGACGCGAGCACAAAGGTTTAACTTGAGTAAAAAAAAAGGTAATTTTATTCGAAGCTGTAGTTAATTGCTAGGAAATACGGCAAAATTTGGCATTTATTTTCTGTGGAATACATATATAAAGTATGAATAAATTTTGCGTTTGTGAATACATATACATGATATTATTTTTTTTTTTTTACTTTTCCAAAACACTTTTTAGGACTTATACCATCAAAGCACAATTTTCATGATACAAATACCTTGTGCAAATATTTTAAAGTCACATGCGGTGATGATTACCTGTAATACGTGGCGTGTGCCACACCTAGCACAGGTGAAGTTTTGGTGGCAATAAACATACCACAATAAACATCGTTATTAGGTGACCAAAGATAATGTGGTACATGAAGACTGTGTACTGTACAAAATTCCAGTGATAACAAAAACACGTGTGTGGCATACAATTACGAAAAAAAAATGAAACATGGAACTTATAATTTATTCAGAATTAAGTCTCTGATTTATTGATTTATTATTTCTTTACTAATTAATTGTGGAAAAAGGTTTTTGAAGACTGAAGGATTTTTTTACCTTTGTGTACACGTTTTGATGCTAGGAATGTTGTGTTAATGGAAATAAGAGAAACCGTTTGTAAAAGGAGTGAGATTAAAGTATGGAATTTAAGCTCTAATGAAAACGGCAAGTTTTTTTCATCATTTTTTTTAATTTTTAGCCAAAGAAATACAAAATTCGGACAAGTGATTGTTTTTTTCCTAACTTCTTGTTTTGATAGCGTGCATTGTAGTTTTTTCTTCAATATGGTTTCTGGACATCGAGTATTGACCAATCAAATCATAATATATAAGGTACCGGAAGCTGATATAAGGTACCGGAAGAAGTTAATATGTCAGCCCCAGATTGCTAAAATTTTGACACAAAAACACAAAAAATTCAGTAGTCATGGCAATAACGTTTTGAAATACTCGTTTGAATAACATATCAATATGTCAGCCCCCAGATTGCTTAAATTTTGACACAAAAACACGAATTATTTAGTAACCACTCAAGACCTTGCAACTAGTCATGGCAATAACGTTTTGAAATACTCATTTGAATAACATATCAAATTTAAATTTTTGAGTGAACTTTCCCTTTAATATTGAAACTTATCGGAAAACACAATCAAAAACCCTCTTCTCTTAAACTACGTGGTTAATTTGAATCCAACTTGGTCGTAATAGCCATTGGGTTGTCCTCTCTAGAAATATGACTGACAACTAATGAGGAATATGGCAAATCTGCAATCCAAGACGGTAGCCAGCGGGGGATGTAGTTTAACATTAGACCCTATGGGAAAACACAATTAAAGATCGTATATTCTGAAACTACTGAGCTAATTGGAACCAAACCTAGTCTTAATTTACCTTCATTAGCTGTCTTTGAAATGTGTCCAGCAAGTCCCCGTCATATCCAAGATGGCCGACAGCGGGGAACTAGGTTCAACATTGGACCCTATGTAAAAATGCATTTCAAAGATCTGCTCCGAAAGTACTTGTCCTATTTAAACCAAACTTGGTCACAATGGCCCTTCGATGGCCCACTTTGAAAAGTGTGTCAAGTAGAGCACATCACATCCAAGATGGCCTCAAGCGGGAAGCATAGTTGAACTTAGGACCCTATGAGAAAATGCTTACATTTCCCCTGTCATATTGGGTCATATTACATCGAGGTCTTTTATCATACTAGAAAATGAATCCCTTTCTTATTATGGATTTGAATTGTCTATGCCAGCCTTGCACCAGGAGAGATACAGGGCATTCAGAGCCTTTAGTTATGAAGTACATTTCATTTTACTATTGCCAAGATGTGTCTTTGCAGTTTTATAATAAAGATATATAAAGATATAAAAAGTTTCACTTGAATATATCAACAATTACTCTTATCATCCTTTATTTAATGCACTGCTTTATGTAGCCCTTTATTATACATAAAGACGTATTTGATCCATTATTCTATAGGCTGGTATAGAACTTTCCAACTCTAGCAGTCAGCCATAATTGAATATGACACATTTCCAATAAGTGAAACGGCACCCACCACTTTCCTTGATCCGCTCTCCAGCGAGTTGGGAAATATGATTTTAATGTTTTAATTCTTCATATTAACTAAAATTTAACATTAATACAAGTCTTCTAAAATTAAGCATTATATATGCCTTACAAGAAACAGAAACTTCCACCTTTCTATCTCAAAAGTTGTAATTGAAAGCAAACAAACTTACTCCTATCCAATTAAACACTAACCAACATTTTTCCCCTGAAACTGTACAGTCTAGTGGAATATGAAAGATTTTAAAACACGCAATTTTAATATCCACTGGAAGATAAAATCTCCTTATAAAGAGTCTGAGATTGGTGAAAATGCTTTAAAGCATTTCAGAACCTTTTTCAGTTGAACCTTTCTATATTGATCCAAAGGCGTTAATTTGACATAATGAAATTTCAATCTGATATAATGAAATTCAAAAGTCTTTCCATCTTTACTTTATGAACTTTGGTAATTTAAAAATAGTGTTTGAATGCAAAAGGAGAGATTAATGAGATATGAAAATATGACCATTTGACTCGGATTCCTCAGCTAGACAGAAAAAAAAAGTTTTCGGCAAAGTAGATGAGTGACGGACTTTAAAAGGGGAGACACAGTTAAACTCATCATACTTCAGCTTCAGATCAAATTTGAAATTATTACTGAATCCTTCCTCTTAATAGTCGTAACTTGAAGGAATATTTACACCTGATATATCCCAATGAAGTTAAAATTAAAGAGACTACTTCTACACTTTCTTCAGGTTCTTACTTTTTTCTTTTGATATACATTGACGAAAATGGACGTTTGAAATCTAAGCTATATGACAAAAGTGATAATTTTAACTTCCCAATTGTGAACTTTCCCTTTCTGAGCAGCCTGTAATTTGTACATTTCACAGTTGATTCGTTACTGCCGAGCATGTAGTTTATACAGCGATTTTTTAATAGAGTAAAACACTGTCCCAAAAGTTGCAAAGTCAGGGGTTCGTTCAGCCTTGGTTACTTTCATCCCCCCATAATTCTATGACCGTTATCATGACATCATGGAAAGTTATGACATAATGAATGAAAGGATATGGAGTAAATTTACATGAGACAAAGTCTCTACAAATACACGGTAAAAAGAAGCAAAGGAATAACGCTTTTATTGTTCTTCTTCTTCTTGAAGTCACCATGAGGCCTTCAACAATGAGCTTAAGTTCAAGACGGCCCCTAGCACCTGTTGAGCGGAATTCATTGCTAATTGTCGAACAACGCCACATCCATGTCTTTGCAGGTCATGGATGCGGAATTGTCAACAAACATTAATAAAACTTACTCTAGCAATGTGTTCTTACAATCACTGTCATCCGTTGTCCGACAAAAGCACTATATTGTCTAAGTCTGTGTCCCAAATGTAAACGGACATTTTCAGTTAGAATCATGGATTAGCCATTACCAGTTTGACTCAACCCTGGATTGACTCACTAATAGTGTGACGGGTGCTGCTAGCGGAGCAGGACATGCTTACACTTCCAGACAACCTGATGTCACTCCTGGTTTTCATGGGAGTTCACACTATTAGTGCCTTAGTTCTGAATGACGTCTTTTTATTTCCGTAGCTTGTGGCTGTCTCACGTCCTTTTTGTCTTTTTTTCTGTGTTTCCGTTTTCGCAAAAAATTATGAGAGATTACTTCTTGAAACACGTGTACAGCATAACTAAATTTACTGATTATTATACAACTTGTTTTTTTTTGTATTTTGCAATGTCTATGGACTTTGTTTTTCTTTTTTTTTGTTTGTTTGTTTGTTTTTTGTTTTTTTTTGTAATCATCACTGCTGTTGTGGAATACACAAGCTGAGAAATTCTTGTCGAAGATTTTAGGACGTATGTACGGATGAATTGGACAATAATCTTATGCCGCCGTCGCTTTATGGCGGGGGCATAAGAATATCCATGCTGCTTACAAAATACTGCGAATTATTCAAATATTTTTTATCTTTTGAGGCAAATAAACATAACCCGCGTATATGAAAGGCATAGAGCCATTTGTATTGTGATATTGAATTTTTACACCTTTAATATTGAAAATGAACTAAATTGTTGAAAAATCGAATATTCAGCATTGAAAACTGTCAAAATTTTGCAGCTAAATCGTTAATGATATCAACTCCATGATTCCATGCAGGCTGTAATTTAAAGTATATGATATAATTGTTCTTAGTTATTTCAATGTATAATGAGTTTATGCCGAATTTTCACATTAACTAAATAAAGTTTAATGTGAAACAAACATTTCTGTGTTTTATAACAATATTTATGAGAATTTATTACTTTATTGTCTCGCCTGCGACGAATGTCGCTGAAAGCGAGACATAGGTATAGCAATCCGGCGGCGACGGCGGCGGCGGCGGCGTAAACTTTTTTCTAAAACCTTCATAACTTTTCAAGGGTAATACATACAAACATTATCTTTGGTCCACAGCACCACCAAGTGATGACCTTTCCAGTAGCATATATTTTGGATGACCTTGACCTTGTTTTCATGGTTCAATAAGCACATAAACATTGCGACATAGTTTCACATTCAAGTCCTTTTCTCAG
>MJUU01024661.1:138298-159144 GCA_002080025.1 Modiolus philippinarum
TGGTAAATTTCCTGAAAGTCTCAAAGACCACTTATTTTTTGAAATTCTACTTAGCAACCATATATATCCTAGAATTCTTTTAGTAACAATAATGACTATCAATAGATAGATTTAAAAAATAATAAAAAAAATTATGCCCAGGGTGTATAAGAACTGTTTTCTGTGTCAAACAAGAAGTGCAGGGATAGCTGTCGTTTCCGACAACATCTAGTTATTGTTATTATTACCAATATTAATAATATTTATTTATTTTATGTATAATTTTCCATTATTATATTTATTTATTATACATTTTTTTTCTTTTATTATTATTTTCAATATCTGTTATTAATGTATTTATATTCTTAATTAATTATTTACTTTTTGTTTATTTTATTTATTATTTTTTATCATTTTTTAATATTTTTTTTTTATTCTATTGATTTTTCATGATTATTTTATTTATTTTTTCATTTATTAATTTTAGTGTTATTTCTATTTTGGCTAATTATTAAATATCCCAATAACTTTATGATTTATTTTTCTAACCTGAACAACTTTACCAAATTTAATCCTTACCTGAACATCGATGATTATAATCTAATCACTAATCATTAAGATATATGTAATCCCTACCCAAATGATTTAATTGTTACTTATTTTAAACTTGAAAATCCTTTTTATTAGCTCACCTGGCTATGCCAGGGTGAGTTTTTGCCATCACTTGGCGTCCGGCGTCCGTCCGTCCGTCGTGAACTTTTCATTCAAAGATCTTCTCCTCTGAAACCACTGAGCCAATTGGAACCAAACTTGGTCACAATAGTCCTTGGGTGGTCCCCTTCAAAAAAGGTATCCGGCATGTCCGTACCTAATCCAAGATGGCCGCCAGCGGGGAACATAGTTTTAACATTGGACCCTATGGAAAAAACGTTCAAAAATCTTCTTCTCAGAAACTACCAGTCCAATTATAACCAAACTTACACACAATGGTCCTTATATGGTCTCTTCCAAAAAAGGTATCCGACAGGTCCGTATCTAATCCAAGATGGCCGCCAGCGGGGAACATAGTTTTAATATTGGACCCTATGGAAATTACATTCAAAGATCTTCTTCTCAGAAATTATCGGTCCAATTATAACCAAACTTAGTAACAATGGTCCTTAGATGGTCCTTTTCAAAAAAGATATCCGGCAAGTCCGTACCTAATCCAAGATGGCCGCCAGCGGGGAACATAGTTTTAACATTGGACCCTATGGGAAATACATTCAAAGCTCTTCTTCTCAGAAACTACCAGTCCAGTTATAACCAAACTTGGAGACAATGGTCCTTGGATGGTCCCTTCCAAAAAAGGTATCCGACAGGTCCGTATCTAATCCAAGATGGCCGCCAGCAGGGAACATAGTTTTAACATTGTACCCTATGAAAATTACATTCAAAGACCTTCTTCTCAGAAACTACCAGTCCAATTATAACCAAACTTAGACACAATGGTCCTTAGATGGTCCCTTCCAAAAACGTATCCGACAGGTCCGTACCTAATCCAAGATGGCCGCCAACGGGGAACATAGTTTTAACATTGGACCCGAAGGGAAAGACATTCAAAGATCTTCTCAGAAACTATCAGTCCAATTATAACCAAACTTTAACACAATGGTCCTTAGATGGTTCCTTCAAAAAAGGTATCCGACAGGTCCGTACCTAATCCAAGATGGCCACCAACGGGGAACATAGTTTTAACATTGGACCCCATGGAAATTACATTCACAGATCTTCTTCTCAGAAACTACTAGTCCAATTATAAGCAAACTTAGTCACAATGATCCTTAGATGGTCCCTTCCAAAAAAGGTATCCGACAAGTCCGTATCTAATCCAAGATGGCCGCCAGCGGGGAACAGTTTTAACATTGGACCTATGGGAAAGACATTCAAAGATCTTCTCAGAAACTAACTGTCCAAAAAAAACTAAACTAAGCCACAATGGTCCTTAGATGGTGCCTTCCAAAAAAAGGTATCCGGGAGGTGCGTACCTAATCCAAGATGGCTGCCAACGGGGAACACAGTTTTAACATTGGACCCTACGGAAAAGACATTCAAAGATCATTTTCTCAGAATCTACTAGTCCAAATAAAACTCAACTTAGCCACAATGGTCCTTAGATGGTCCCATTCATAAAAGGTATCTGGCAGGTATGTACCTCATCCAAGATGGCCACCAGCAGGAATATAGTTGTAACATTGGACCCTATGAAAATTACATTCAAAGACCTTCTTCTCAGAAACTACCAGTCCAATTATAACCAAACTTAGACACAATGGTCCTTAGATGGTCCCTTCCAAAAACGTATCCGACAGGTCCGTACCTAATCCAAGATGGCCGCCAACGGGGAACATAGTTTTAACATTGGACCCTATGGAAAAGACATTCAAAGATCTTCTCAGAAAGTACTAGTCCAATTAAAAGTAAACTAGGCCACAATGGTCCTTAGATGGTCACTTCCAAAAAAAGTTATCCGGCAGGTCCATACCTCATCGAAGATGGCTGCCAGCGGGGAACATAGTTTTAACATTGGACCATATGGTAAATACATTCAAAGATCTCCTTCTCAGAAACTACTTGTCAAATTAAATTTTAACTAAGCCTTAATGGTCCTTAGATGGTCCCATCCAAAAAAGTTATCTTGCAGGTATATGCCTCATCCAAGATGGCCACCAGCGGGAACAAAGTTTTAACATTAGACCCTACGGAAAAGACATTCAAAGATCTTCTTCTCAGAAACTACAAGTCCAATTAGAACCAAACTTAGTCACAATGGCCCTTATATTGTCCTTTCCAAAAAAAGGTATCTTGTAGGTCTGTACCTCCTCCAAGATGGCCGCCAGCGGGAACATATTTTTAACATTAAACCCTATGGAATATACATTCAAAGATCTTCCTCTCAGAAACTACTGGTCCAATTAGAACCAAACTGAGCCACAATGGTTCTTAGGTGGTCCCATCCAAAAAATGTATCTGGCGCGTCCATACCTCATCCAAGATGGCCACCATCTGGAACATAGTTTTTACATTGGCCCTATTGATTTTAAGGGGAGCCTCTGCCCAAATCTTTTGAAGTTTTATTTGAATTGTGGTCTGAATGTTTCAATTTCAGCATTATGTATTACCTTGATTATAAGGGGAACCCCTGCCCAATTTTTTTTTGAATGGTGTTCTGTAATGGGTTGTAATGGATGGTGGATTTTTCGGTTGCCATGGAAACCAAACAAGAATACTGTCATTTTAGAAAAAAAAGTATTCAGCTAAATTTTATGTTTTGTTTTTCCTATTGGAAATGCCTTTTATCTATGTCAGCCATGGTCAAGGTGAGCGATACAGGCTCTTGAGAGCCTCTTGTTTATTAACTAATGATAACCTAACCTAAAGCTTTCTAACAAACACAAACGTTAATAATGGTATCATCTCCCAATGATGAAATTAATTTTACCCTAACAAAAGTAACTCTAAACTTAAGTGTTATCTTGAAACTTGAAACTTTATTAAATAAATCTCAGTCGCAGATAACTGCGAAACAGGAGACAAAATATAACATATACAAATACATAAAAATGGCAAAACAGAGGTGACCAGTATAAATGTTTTAATACTACAGTTGTATATCAGAGCAAAAAGCCACATCCTTTTAATCATGAAGATCATGGATTAAAAAGCACATGATCAAATAAACCTACTAGTGACACTAATGATTACAAAATTTAGATGAAAATCTAGACATCTAAAACAAAGACAATGTTTTTATGCCCCGCCTACGATAGTAGGGGGCATATAGTGTTCGGGTGTGTCCGTCCGTTCGTCCGTTCGTCCGTCTTTCCGTCCCAAGCCAGGTTTACCCTCAGGTTGAAGTTTTTTTTTCTGTGAAGGATGCTATTATCATGAAACTTTGTATAAATACACATTAGCGTATAATTATACAAAAATCATAATAAAATTTAATCCTGGCTACAACTTCATGCTTCACTGATCATTGAAAAAAGGGGATAGTATGAGGTTTACCCTTAGGTTGAAGTTTTTTTACTGTGAAGGATGTATGCTTTTATCATGAAACTTTGTATAAATATACATTAGGGTATAATTAAACAAAAATCATATTAAAATTTTATCCTGACTACCAACTTCATGCTTCACTGATCTTGGATAAAAGGGGGTAGTATGAGCTTTACCCTTAGGTTGAATTTTTTTTTCTGTGAAGGATGTATGCTATTATCGTGAAACTTCATATAAATATACATTAGGGTATGAATAAAAAAACATAACAAATATTTACCCATGCCACCAACTTCATGCTTCACTGATCATGAAATATGGCATTGCTCGAAATAGGTGTGAGGCGGGGCATTGTGTAAGTTAGACACATATTCTTGTTTAACATACAAGGATAATCGAATTAAAAGTGGAACATTACAGTGCGACAGTAAACCATTTTGTGATTTGTTGGTACACTTTTAAAATAAATTGGGATATACTTCGAACGCATGTTTATTAAAAACGGATTATTACATATAAACAAAAATGAAATTCATTGCCAATTAAGTGTTCATCACACAATGTGCAGAGTCGTTCATCGGAAGGAATATTTCTCCATCTTCCAGTCTCAATTGGCAACTTTAAGTTACAGGTACGTAATTTCGAGATATAAGTACTAGAACCCGGTGACAGTTTTAACAGATATGGATCCAGTCGAAATTCTGACTTGATACATGAGTATTAGTGTCCTTTTGCGGAATTCACAATATCTGAAAACCATTTCTGTACGAACTGATCTTGCAACCTTTTCTGCGACGACAATTTCAAAAAACGTGGTGTCAAAAATTGCTGGTTTGTCCAATATTCACTAAAACCAGCATCATCGAGAATAGATTTAACATGATTTAAACATTTAAATTGCATGTTTTCATTATCAGACAATTTAAGCATCAGAGTATAAAGCATATCCGATAATTTATTTTCATACTGTAAGAGTATACTCCAAAACTAATCATATTCAATTTTATTTGTATATCAAGCGGATTTTGTCCCAATTCTCCGAATACCATATAGTAAGGAGGAGTACTAGTCCTCACTTTCAAGATTTTTCTACAGAATTGCAAATGTATTTTCTCAACAATACTATTATTTTCAAATCCCCATATAGCAGATCCATAAAGAAGTATTGGAGCCACTAAAGCATCAAATAATTTAAGTTGTATATCTACAGGAATAGAAATATTACTAATTTTCCTATATAGACCATGTAATGCCTTATTTGCTTGATCTATTAGCTTTTTCTTAGCTTGGGAGAAATTGCCATTATAGTTAAATACAATTCCCAAGTAAGTGTATGAATCTTGAGTCTCAACAGTTTTATCACAAATTTTAAATTCCCCCACTTTACGTATTTTTCTCTTGGAAAATACAACAGTTTTTGTCTTACTAACATTTACTTCTAATCTCAAAAGTTTACAATATGACTCAAAACCATCTAAAGCTTTCTGTAGTTCATCTGATGATTCAGAAAAAAAATAACAGTATCATCAGCATACAATAGAATAAACAGTTTTATAAAAATATTCAGTTGCTCTAGGGCCAAGTTGTCTGATTAATCTAGATTATTTGACTCGAGATCTTCTTCTAAGTCGTTTAAAAACAATGCGAAAAGGAAGGGGAAAGAATATCTCCTTCACGGACACCAATGTTACAAGGAAAAAATTCAGAGTGCTTTCCAGACTGACTGACACATGACTTAGAATCTTTATATATGTTAAAAATGACAGTAAAAATTTTCCCAGTAATGTTATTTTTAATAAGTTTTGGCCATAAACCTACAAGCCAGACGCTATCAAAAGCTTTTTTAAAGTCTATAAAAGTACAATATAATTTTTTACCGGAAGACAAATAAATAGAAATTAATGAATGCAATATAAAAATGTTATCTAAGGTTGAATAACCTTTCCTAAAACCAGCCTGTGATTTTGTGATAAGTTCAATGCTCTCTGCATACTTATTAAGTCTTGTATTCAATATAGATGTAAAACCTTTACCAAGATTTGAAACAATAGTAATGCCTCTATAGTTGTTAGGATCAGCTGGATTACCCCTTTTCTTATAAATTGGCCTTATGACACCAACAGACCATTCCTGGGGTATTATACTAGAATCTAAAACTGTATTAAATAATTTTACATACAAATGCGTCATATAAAACATAGTACTTTTCAAATATTCATTTATAATATCATCAATGCCACTAGCTTTATTATTTTTCAAACATTTAATTGCAGTCTTTTAAATCTGTTATTTCACAAGAGAGCTATTTACCAAATCATTTACATAAGTTATGTCAAAATCATCAGTTACATCATCGTTCTCATTAAAACAATTTAAGGTTTTTTATGCAATTCATCCAATGTAATCTTTTCTTTTTCGCTAGATCTGTTAATTAGATTGAGGATACTCCAAAAATTTTTAGGATCTGATTTCGAAGTTTCTCTCATTTTGTTTGAAATTTTTTATAACTCTTTGTCAGTTCATATTTATATTTTCATCAAATTTCGATTTTCTCGATATTTGACAAAGCTATATCTATTTCGAGTTTTATGAATTTTTTCCTCTTAATATCGCAAGCTTTATTATACCATGGTTTGTTATTATTGTGACGTCGTTCTATGTACACTTTTCCTGGCCAAAAGTCTCAAATGCACATTTTGAAAAAGTTTCAGCAATAGTTTCAATTTGTTTATATTTTCACTATAATTAGATGAATCGTTGTCAATATCAAGTTCAAGGTAACATTGTTCATTCAGTTTTGTGACAACCGATTGGAGGAACCAGTTTTGGTCCTGCGCATTCCATCGTACACTAGTACTACTGTGAGAAATGGGCGGAGTAATAGTATTTGTGGGTACTCTACCGTGAAACGACACATGGATCCCACAATGAATATCAGAAAACAATGGATTAAAATCTGTAATTTCAAATTCACAAATAAAAGAAAATAAATTCGACGAAATTAGTAAGTAATCAACAACAGCCGTGTCTTTGCTAGTCACAACCCCAACACCACGATCATTACCAAATCTCGAGTTGGCAATGAACAAGGAATTACCCTTACAAAAATTCAATAACTTCATAACCAAAATTGTTTGGGTTTGTTATATCAGAACTGACTCTTTGCAGAGGAACATTTTGATTTTCAAGAATCTCAACATCATACATAAAATTTTGGAACTCTTGATCGTCAAAAACGTCTAACAAATTTATCAAATTATCATCAGGTTTGACATAATCATCCAAGTTTTTCGTCCTAGAATTAAAATCACCAATTAACGCTAAATCAGTATTATTACACATTAAATTACACATTTCAGATTCAATCTCATTGAAACAGTTTTCAGAGGAATAAACAAAATTTTCTGGGGGAATGTAAACACACCCAAGAAATAGGGTTTTATCAGAATCTAAAAGTTTATTAGAAATAGAAATCCACTGAATAGATTCTGAATCAGTTTCTGGGAATTCTATAAATTCCGATAAATATTTTACATATAGAATTACAATACCACCCGATTTTCGCTGAAATTTACTCCGGTGTTTGGCAAAATGATCATTACCAGACGGAATGTTTAATATGTCAATTTTGTCAGTTTTCGACTCGACAAAAACTAAAATGTCATAGTTTTCAATGAGTTTGGAAAAATCTGTATACAACAATTTACTTTTGATACCACAAACATTAAGAGAAAATATTATCAATGTTTTATTTGTAACATTTAAATTTACTGTTTGATCCTTCAACAGTCCCCTGTTGTCGTGTCCCTCACGATGGTCAGGAGGGGCATTTGATCCAGAGTTCATTTGCGGCGGATACACATTATTAGGGACAAACTGGGGAGGCGAATGGTTGTTATAGAATGGTGGTCTTGGGCGTGGATTAACCAACTCACGGTCCACATAAAGTTGATCATTTATCAGCCTGACATGGCGATCCTCCGCTTGAAAGCACGCACACGAGGGTATAATTCTTACCGTCTGTCAGCATTTCGGTTGGATATTGCTGGTTGATGGAAAACTGCGGTTTCTCCTTAAGCTTTGGACCAGCCATTTTTACTTGTTCACGGTCTTTATATGAGACGAATTTCGCATTGATATTTCTAGGTTTGCGGTCTCGCCTTGCTTTTATCCGGTGGACATTTGAAATAGCATATCTGTGCTGTCAATTTTAAGTTCAGTTTTAATAAAATTCTTCAGAACTTCTTCAGTGTTTTCTTCGTCCCCCGTTTCGGCAATACCACCAAAGATTAAATTGTATTTCATGCCATAAGCTTTCATGTCAATAATCTGCTCTTTAAGTTCATTATTCTCCCACTTTAACATTTCAAACTCTTGTTAAGATTTTCCATCCTTTGATCAATCAGATTATACTGGAATTCCTCAGCTGAGATTCTTTCGGACTGTTGTTTAAGATCATGCTAAACATCTCTTAGTTCATTTGTTATTATTTCAAATTTTCTTTCAAACTCATTGAATTTATGTGCCATCTGATCAAGCAAAGTTAATTTCTCTAATTTTTGGTTTATAATCTGCATATTTGAAGATATCATCTCAAATGTCAATTGAAGAGGTTTTGATATTTCTGTGTCTTGTCGAGATGGGGCAAATGTGCCTGGAGGAGGTATGTGTGGCATGGAGAGCTGAGGTTGTGGTTGGGGAGTTCTATCTGTGGAGCCGACTGGACAGAGTGAACAGGTATACTCGATATATGTTGTTGTGCAGGCGGGATAAACATTAATGGATTGTTTGAATTGTTCAGTAAATAATTATGATTGTTGATAATGTTGGGCTTTGGTTCATGGAGGTCGCCATATTTGTTGACATATTACAAGTCATAGCCCTTTTGTCCTCGGAGAGCTTACGTTTTTGTTTACGTTTTCGCTTCCTATCCTTTTCGCCCATCGAGTACGAAATGAAAGTTCACTAAATATACCACTTGCTGTCTAATCATAATATGTTGAAGTTCATTCCATAAACAATAAAATTTCATAACACGAATGGAGCGGTAAATTGGGCGTCCCACCCCTGTTAGGCATTTTTTCACCCCTATTCCCTATTAATGTATAACATTACCCATTCCCCTAACCTTGGGCTTTATTAACCACAACTAAGTGTACGGCATCCCAGACCCTTATCCTTTTTCATAACTAAACCCTAGTCTTATCGTATCTGTTACCCTATTAATACTGATGGATATCATATTTCACTGAAAACACATAATGAAACGTCAACTAAGAATTGCCACAAATCATCATCGACTTGAAATAAACTTCAATGACAAAACAGCAACCGCGTCATCATTGACTAAAATATGGAATCACTTTGGTATGAATGTTAAAGTGTAAGTCCGCAAAAATACGAAAAAGAGAATATAAAATCCTTATATGATTCTTACACATATAACATATTTCGATTTTTGCATTTTTAATTCAACTGTTGCAAAAAGTGTATTTTATTCAAAGAATCTCTTGCCATGGAAGGTCACGTGACATTGTGTAGAGGGCGCTATGTATACTGACATCAAGTAATAACCAACGAGTACCTTAATAAGGCGTTTGTCAACAACGATCAATAACAATATCGCAAAGTTCATTACTGCATTTTTACAAAGTCGCCGTTGGACAACTCATGACTTTGCTATATTTTTGCTTATTTTGCGTCAAAGATTTTTGCGTTTTAATCTGTTTCCATATAATACAATATAATCACAGGGTCTAAACATTATTTTTATAAACATTTTACGCACTCACTCACAGTGATTTTAATTGTCAAAACATGGGCGATACAATGTTTGATATTTAGGATAATGTTTACAATATTTTATGTACCATTCTGTGAATTGGTCTTATAACACTTTCTTCATATTAGCGATTGACAGTATAATATTGTACGTCTATTCGTGATTTTGGAGAATGAAAATGTAGGGAGGTGGTTTGGTGTAAGACGCCCATGTAGACATGCATGTTTCAACTTCCAACCAATACGAAAATATTTCTGTTTCACCTATACATAAAAAACGAAATAATAAAACAATCAGTTAATGGACATTGATCAAAATTGGATCAACGTCAGATGTACTGTTGTGTCCATTTTCTGCTACATTATCTTCTTTCTCAATATGTATACTCATATGTAAGGATGCCGTGTCGATTTTGAATGTTTTGTAAATTACTGTTGATAATTTTTCACTACAAAGAACCCAAGTGGATGCCCCGGATGATTCTCGTATCTTTGCATATTTGGATATTATACAACGCAGGTGACAAATTACCTGAGCATCTCCCAGTGCACGTCCGCTCTCAATTTTGTAATGTTTATTCAAACCGAAACGTAAACAGGTATACTTGAGAAAAAAAAATTAAAAAAAATACATCAAAAAATAGCAAAAGAAGCAAACACGCATCAAAAATAAGATAAGATAAAATAAAATAAAAATTAGCATATTATTGAAATAATTGAAATCCTAAAATTAGAGTTTGAATACTTTGAAAGATAACGGATGTTGCAATTTGAATACACATCTTTTTCAAAGGTAAACCATATATATATTCAAATAAAAGAGGTATCCAAGTCACGGACCCACCACCAACCCCACCCCGACTGGTCTTTACCATTTGGAAATATGTCTAAACCAATTAAATAAAGTCTGATAAAACTCTTACAAACTTTATGCATCTATACCGAACTAAATTCTTGTCCCTTTCGTCTTTTTGAATGTATGATATGCTAGTCTTTTCCTTTTTCAAAAGTAACTATGCAGTGTAGAATGTGAATTATTGTCAACCTGCTTATTTATGTACAAACTTTATTTATTGCAAACAAAGGCAAAGACAAATTATAAAATTATTTAAAATGTAATTATATGTCTCTGACAAAGGCTGCTGTTCGATCTTGAATTACGCCGATGTTGATAGAGTACGTGAATAATTATTTATAGCATCATTTTTATCATATTATAAGACTTTGATAAAACAAAAAAATAATTTTGCATAATGTATTTTTTATTATTTTTTTTATTTTTTCCCACATTAATACGTGTTTTTATTAAAAATTATTTAAAATCACTTAAATTCGAGTGAAATTACTGATATTGACAATTTTTGCATTAAAATTACCTTGATGAACATTTTAAAGTGACCCAAGAGTGATTTATGACCCTACCTAGCAGACAAGTGACATGTGTGTTGATTTTGCCAATTAACAAAAAACGTATACCTGAGCCTTAATATCTGTATCCAAGGCAACATTTTCATTGTGTGTTACCTTTATGTAATACATTAGCAAGAAGACTATAGTTATTTTTATTTTTGCTTTCTACTGCTGCACGAAGACGTGCACTGAACGTCTTAAATGCACCATCAAATGAATTATTGTAAAAAAAATAGCAGAAAATTTGCATTTTTCTGAATATTTAGACTTTTTAACGAAATCGTCGAATAATGTGTTAGTATCATTCCAGTTTAAAAGTGAATACGTAGCTGTTTGTTTAGTTAGCTTTAGACGGGAGGATATTCATATTTATTTTGATAACGAGAGGTTAAACATGTTCAACTTGAAATTCGCCAAGAATGAAATTATCACTAATGTAGAATTTTATAAAATATTGGATATATTTATCATATATTTAAGCCTGTATGCCATGCTCACGATCATATTACAGATTTGCATATCTTTTGGTGAGTTCAATTTGAAAATTTGTCCGGTTTTGGTCATACCAAGGATTACCCAGCATCCTTTTGACAAATCGTGTCTTCTCCGTAATTGTTAGTGATACAAATGTATTATATTTGTATAAATATTTCGTCACTTACAGTTCAAGATGGCGATACCGATAACTGTACTACGGTCAACTTTTAACTTCAAATATCTCCCTTAATAAAAAATGTACACCACTGTAATTTTGCATGATGCATTTCAAGATGAAGTAAATGGAATTAGGTTAAAAGTGAAAAATCGTGGGCTTTCACTTTAACAAGTGGAAATAAACATCAAGTGATACTGTAAACACAAACCGATACTAAATACAATATGATCTACAAATACAAACATAAAGATCAACATGAAGTAATACAAACTATGGAAACAAATTCATATTGAAGACAACCTGAACAATTCATACAAGCATTAATGGCAAACGATCAATATTGAAAGATACAACATGAATCTGAACACCAAATGCAAATAGAAACGTTAAAACAGCAACATAATTACGACAAATTATGTAAGCATGTACATTGAAACAATATGAACAACAAATACAAGCATAAATATTAAAACATTAACATGAAGTGATACAACATATGAAAACACACTGATGTGAACAACAAATATAAACAGAAACATCGAAACATCAATATTAAACGACTAAACATATGAAAACTCACTAATCTGAACAACAAATTCAAATAAAGACGTCTAAACATGAACATGAAGTGACACAAACTATAAAAACAAATCGACACTGTATAGATAATATGAACCACATATGAAAGCATTAATGTTAAATCATGAACATTGACTGATACAACCTATGAAAACACACAGATGTGAACACCAAATACTATCAGAAACTTCAAATCATCAATATAAGCTGACACAAGATATGTAAACATGCAAACATTGACACGGATGTTTATACCAAAAAAACATCATGACATGCTTAGTATAAACACAAAAACAATAATACATGACAAGAAATGCAAACTTGAACACCAAAATCAAATATGAAATGTAAGATATGAACACAAACACAACAATACATGGCATCATAAAGATATAAAACAAGTTGCTTTCTTTCAAAAAGCAATACCTGGACTGGCTTATTAAAAAAAACACAGCGAATACCCAAACCCGGTACATTATTGTTAGGTCAAAAACACGATCCATGCCTTAAAAGCAGACGGGTGGATAGTGGATCAATTATCCTTAAACATTCGATATAAATAAATAAGATTATGATATAACTACATTGCATCAGCAAAACAATTATAATTGAGTTATAGAGTAAACGTAACGGCAGAAACGGTTAAATCACTTATATATTTCTAAGACGGCTTACAGACCAGTAAGGGGTAAGAAAAGAGGAACAAACTATGAAAACAAATCAATATTATTGTTAATTGAACAACAAATACAAACAGAAACGTTGAAACATCAACATTAAACGACACAAAACATGTATGCATATGAATATTGACAAGAATGTCAGGCTATTGTGGTGGTGGTTTTGGTGGTGATTTAAAGGTGATTTAATTTTTGAGTATTGTTTGCGTATTTTCCTGGTTTTTTGATGTCTTATTAGGCTAAATCGATTGGTATAAGTTTTTTAAAAAGCGCTAGCTCCGAATGTTAACGAGATATCAGCCCTAAACGGCCCTAGATCGGCCCTGATCCTTAATACTTGTACTATAGACAAATCATATATGGATTCGATATACTTTTATCCTTCTAAATTGATTGGAATAGGTAGTTAAGACTTAAAACGTACTTTTATGGATATATCGGCCTTAGAAATCAAAGATCGGCCTACGTCGGCTCTAGATCGGCCCTTATCTTAACTATTGATAATTTAGTGATGTGATATATAAATTCGGGATATTTTTAGTCATCTAAACTGATTGGTCAAGGTAGTTAAGAGCTAGAACGTAGTTGTATGAAGTTATCGGCCTTAGTCGGTCCTAATTCGGACCTAGATCGGTCTTAATCCGAACTATTGATAATTCAGTCATGTGATATATGAATTCGGGGTATCTTCATACTTCTAAATCGTTTGGTTACACTGTCAAAGTGATATCTGTTACCTTTAAGAAGTCTCGGTCACTGCGAGATTTGACATTATTTCTATTTTACATTGATGTTTTCGACGTGTTTTCATGTACAAGTTGGTCTCTGTTTTCATATTCTGTTGTATTTGTGTTCCAATTTTACATTTCATGTTGTGTTTTTATGTCAGAGTTTACATTTGTTATCATTTTTCGTGTATTTCAGTTCATTTTTCTTGACGCCTTTTGTAATTTCGATGAATTCATTGCGTTTTTGTGGTCTTTATTGGCCTTTTTACAGGTTTTTGCTGCTGCTGCCACCACCACCACCACCAACATAGGCATAGCGAACCACCATTGCCACCATCACCGCCACCATAGACTATTATCCCACCACAACCACCACCACCACCATCACCACCCAGATACCTTTAGACCACCACCAACACCACCACCATAGACTATTATTCCACTACCATCACCACCACCACCACCCACCACCACCACCACCACCCAGACACCTGAAATTTACCACCACCACTACCGTCATAGACCTTTAAATCACCACCACCACCACCACAATAGCCTATCATTCCACCACCACAACCACCCTGATACACTAAAATTACCATTTTTATTAACATTATACCATGAAATCACCATTATTCATTACTAAATGCTTTAAATTAACCACCCATTCATCACTTAATGTTGATCTTTTAATATTTATACTGGTATTTGTTGTTCATATTTAACATATCATGTTATGCTTTCATAGTTTATATCACTTCATGTTGATGTTAAAACGTTTGATATTAAGCTTTAATGACAAAGTTCATACAATTAACGATATGTTGTCACCCCCTCTGTTACATTCAATTTATTGTGCTTTTTGTTCTTGTCACGTGTTACAATGTGTTTACTCGCAAGAGTTCATTTCAATGACGTTTTGTTGTCATGTTTTACTGTTTTTCTGTCAATACTTATCGTTATGTGTCGTGTTTTGGTGTTAACATTCTTGTCAATATTCATATGCATACATGTTTTGTGTCGTTTAATGCTGATGTTTCAACGTTTCTGTTTGTATTTGTTGTTCAATTAAAAATAATATCGATTTGTTTTCATAGTTTGTGTCACTGCATGTTGATATTTTAACAATTATGCTTCTAGTTGTTGTTCACATTGTCGTCAGAATCGATTTGTTTTCATAGTTTGTGTCAGTTCGTAGACATAGCTGACGTTATGTTCTTTATTTTGTGTCAACATTCGTGTTAATGTTCAGATGTTCACATGTTTTATATCGTCTTAGTTAACTTTATGCTTATGATTTGGTGTTCACATTCGTGTTAATGTTCACACGTTTACATGTTCTGTGTCATTTCATTGTCAAAGTAGACGTTATTTTTTTGTTTAGCTTACATTAATGTTGTTAAGATGTCATGTTTTGTTGTGTTTGTGTTCACATTCGTAGGTTTTTTGTTAACATTCCTGTCAATGTTCATAGGTTTGTATTTGTAGTTCATATTGTATTCGGTATTTATTTGTCTTCGCTTGATGTTTATTTCCACTTCTTATCATTCATGCCATATTTGGTGTTCATTCATAGTCATAGATGACCTAATGTTTGTGTTTTGTCATTGAATGTCCTTTAGTTTTGATGATTTGTTATATTTGTGTTCATATTTAACGTATCATGTTATGTTTTCATGTAATGGTTCATATTGATGTCATTATGTTCTCATGTTTTGTTGTGTTTGTGTTCATATTCTATGTGTCATATTATGTTTTGATGTCAAAGTTCACGTTTAGTTTCATACTCTGTTGCGTTTGTGTTCATATTTAACATATCATATTATGTTTTCATGAAACAGTTTTTAACATCTTTATAATGTCATGTATTGTTGTGTTTGTGTTCATATTTTACATTTCATATTTGATTTTTGGTGTTCAAGTTTGCATTTCTTGTCATGTATTATTGTGTTTGTGTTCATACTTAACGTGTCATGATGTGAATAGGTATAAACATCCGTGTCAATGTTTGCATGTTTACATATTTTGTGTCAGTTTATATTGATGATTTGAAGTTTCTGATAGTATTTGGTGTTCACATCTGTGTGTTTTCATAGGTTGTATCAGTTAATGTTCATGAGTTAACATTAATGCTTTCATATGTGGTTCATATTATCTATACAGTGTTGATTTGTTTTTATAGTTTGTGTCACTTCATGTTCATGTTTAGACGTCTTTATTTGAATTTGTTGTTCAGATCAGTGTGTTTTCATATGTTGTGTCGTTTAATATTGATGTTTCGATGTTTCTGTTTATATTTGTTGTTCACATCAGTGTGTTTTCATATGTTGTATCACTTCATGTTAATTTTTAAATATTTATGCTTGTATTTGTTGTTCATATTGTTTCAATGTACATGCATACTTTGTTGTAATTATGTTGCTGTTTTAACGTTTCTATTTGTATTTGGTGTTCATATTCATGTTGTATCTTTCAATATTGATCGTTTACCATTAATGCTTGTATGAATTGTTCATGTTGTCTTCAATATGAATTTGTTTCCATAGTTTGTATTACTTCATGTTGATCTTTATGTGGTTAATAAAGCCCAAGGTTAGGGGAATGGGTAATGTTATACATTATTAGGGAATAGGGTATAATAACGTTTAAGTTAAGTTTAGAGTTATTTTTCTTTGGGTAAAACTAATTTCATCATTGGGAGATGATACCATTATTAACGTTTGTGTTTATTTGAAAGCTTTAGGTTAGGTAATCATTAATTAATAAATAAAAGGATTTCTAGTTTGAAATAAGTATTATTTAAATTATTTGGGTAGGGATTACATATATCTTAATGATTAGTGATTAGGTTATAATCATCGATGTTCAGGTTAGGATTAAATTTGGTAAAGTTGTTCAGGTTAGAAAAATAAATCATAAAGTTATTGGGATATTTAATAATTAGCCAAAATAGAAATAACATAAAAATAAATAAATGAAAAAATAAATAAAATAATCATGAAAAAATCAATACAATAAAAAAATAGTAAAAATTAATAAAAAATGATAAATAAAATAAACAAAAAGTAAATAATTATTTAAGAACATAAATACATAAATAACAGATAATGAAAATAGTAATAAAAGAAAAAAATGTATAATAAATAAATATAATAATGAAAAATTATACCTAAAAAATAAATATTATAAGTATTGGTAATAATAATAATAATAATTTGAAATAAATAATAAAAAAAATTAAAAATGAAATAAAAAAGTGAATAAAATTATTAATAAAAATAATAAATAAAATAAATAAAAAATGAATAATGAATTAAGAATATCAATAAATTAACTAATAGATAATGAAAATGATAATTTAAATAATTGAATAATAAAATAATAATAAAAGAAATAAAATAATATAATTAATAAATATAATAATAGTGAAAAAATAATCAACAGAACTAAAATAATAATAATAATAATAATAATGATAAATAATAAAATAATAATAATGAAATAATAAAATTAAAAAGTTAAAATAAGATAAAAATCAAAATAATAAATAAGAATATTAAATAATAAGTTGAGAATATAAATAAATTAAATGATATAAAATAATAAAAATTAAGTAAATAAAATAAATCAATAATAAATAATCAATTAAGAATATAAATAATTTAAACAATATAAGATAATAAAAAGTAGCAGATAGAATAAATTAATAATAGTATTATAATAAATGAAATAATAAATCGATAGATAATAAAAATGAATAAAAGTTGTCATAGCAACTTAGGTTAGGTATAAAAGGGAGATAACTCAAATAATTTTTAAAATGTGAGAATAGAACTAAATATTATGGGGGTATAGAAAAGAAAACTGCAAAAATGGTTAGGTTTCCTGTTATATACATTAGGGTTACTGTTATTACATATGAATTAGGGTTGTATACATAAGGTTTAGGGTTTTAACTTTAGGGTTAGGGCTAGTGTTGTATACATTAGGGTTAGGGTTATATACATAAGGGTAACTGTAATATACATAAGGGTTAGGGTTATTACATAAGGGTTAGGGTTAGGGTTACTGTTATATACATAAGGGTTAGAGTTATATATATAAGGGTTACTGTTATATGTATTAGGTTTACTGTTATAACATAAGGATTAGGGTTATATACATAAGGGTTAAGATTGCTGTTCTCTGCATTAGGGTTACTGTTACATAAGGGTTAGTGTTTTACATAAGGGTTAGGGCAACTGTTTAGGGTCACTGTATATACCAAAGGGTTATATAAGTGTTACGATTACTGTAATATAGTTTAGGGTTAGGGTTACTGTTATATACATTAGGGTTAGGGTAACTGTTATAAACATTAGGGTAAGGGTTATACTGCATTTACATAAGTGTTACTGTTATATACATAAGGGTTAGGGCAACTGTTATATACATTAGCGTTACTGTTATATACACGAGGGTTAGTATTATGACATAAAAGTTAGGGTTATCATATAAGGATTGAAGTCAAGATTAGGGTTACTGTTATATTCATTATGGTTACTGTTGTATGCAAAAGGGTTAGGGTAACTGTTTTATACATAAGAATTAGAGTTATATACACTAAGTGAAGAGTTACTGAAATATGCATAAGGGTTAGGGTTATATACATTAGGGTTACTGTTATATACCAAAGGGTTAGGGTAAATAAATTATGGATAGGCTTAGGTTTAGGGTTAGAGTTTAAGGTATACGGTAAAAATTAGGGTTAAGGGAAATATCAGAATGAACTGCTAGGCATAATAGTAGTACCTCATTTGCACACTTAAGTTAGAGCGAGACCCAAGCTTCAATAACAAAAGCATCTTAGAGGGCGAAACTAAAATAAAGCAAAGAGACACGTGTAAACCAAGTAAAGTGTTAGTTAGTACAACAGCACCTCGTCAAAGACGAAGCCATGAAATACTACTAATACAATAGCACCTCGTCAAATACGAAGACATGAAGAACTACTAATACAAAAGCATCTTGTCCCATACGAAGCCATAGAATATACTATTAGAATAATAGCACCTCGTCCAATACGAAGCCATGATATACTACTAATACAATAGCACTAGAATATACTTTTAGAACAATAGCACCTCGTCCAATACGAAGTCATGAAATAGTGTTAGTACAATATAGTACCTCGTCCAATACGAATCTATGATATACCACTAATACAATAGCACCTCGTCCAATATGAAGCCATGATATACCACTAATACAATAGCACCTCGTCAAATACGAAGCCATGAAATATTGTATTTGTAGAATAGTACCTCGTCCAATACGAAACCGTAAAATATACTATTAGAACAATAGCACCTCGTCCAATACGAAGCCATCATATACTACTAATACAATAGCACTAGAATATACTATTAGAACAATAGCACCTCGTCCAATACGAAGTCATGAAATACTACTAATACAACAGTACATGATCCAATACGAAGCCATAATATATAGTGTTAGTACAGCAGCACCTCGTCGGGCACCTCGTCAAATACGAACTGAACGGTACATATATACTACTCATCACTTATACAAATGTATGTTTCGAACAGCTTCATTGGAACATTACCTTACTAGTGAATGTTTACATTGCAATTATACCATGTTCAAAGAGCTCAATCGTACCGTTTCACCCTTGACGAAGTGCAATAAATGTAGCAACCTGTCGTATATCTTGCTGATTATCGGAGTACAATCGATTAGCGTCTGTTCGGGAAAATGTTATTTCTATCGTTAATTGTATACCGTAGTTAATTGATTTGCTAGAGCGTTAAGGTTTTCCATGATGCACTGTTTTTGTTAGGGTAATTCCATTTTTACTTTTTTTCAGACTCTTTTTGGTTGAATCCAGTTCTTCAGTAATCATATTTCATTACATATAAATATTTCGAGATCGAGATCGGCGTCATTTCAAAAATTACTAATGAGATTTGCAAAAGATCATTTTCATATTGAAATGACGTAACTGGGGAAAATTATGATCATTGCATTTTTTTATTAGTAAACTTTCGTGAATGTAGCTGATCTTTCACAATTTTTGACACTTTAAAAAACGTTCTTATGGACTGTATTTTTAAAGAATTTATATTTGGGACTACCTGCCCGGATCTTTTACAAAGATAGAATACATTTTAAACACTTATCGAAACCGACACACAAGTCATTTTCTTAAGTTTGGCAACTTATTTCTTTTTCAACATTTCATATTTTGTCGCCTTAACAAAGTTTGGTGCCGTAATGTGTTTTACCGTTCCTTATTTTCAAATTACCCAAACAAAGTTTGGCGAATTATTTGGTCTGCCAAACGAATTAGTTTCTTGTCTCTAAAGACTTCAAAATGTCGAACTTAGCAAATAGAAAACAGAAAGTTTGGGATTCTTTTTTATCAGCTTCCTGATACAGTTATATTTTTTTATTATTCTTTTTCATCCGTTTTCCGAGTCAACCTCGTCCACCGAATTTCTCGGACACTAGTAGTCCGAGTTTGACAAAACTTCTTAGGAAGATGAAACCCCTTCCCAAAATTTGTATTCAAGTCTTGGAATTTTGAAAAGGGCGACCGTTGTCACGGAGAAAAGGAGAAAACCAAAGTGCTCAAAATTAGATAAGAATTTTACAGGAATGTTTTCTACATCCGTAGAAGTGATTTCTGGTCTCCAAACTTCAAAATGGCAAGCATTGCCATGGAAACGGTCAAAAAGGCGGAAAAATCAAAGTTCTCAGAATCAAATTAAATTTTACAATAAAATTATCTGACATTTGTAGAATTGCTTTCTTTTACAGTGAACAAGCTGTACGGCGAGTTTATTAAGTCTCCCAAACGAAGTTTGTGGAGACTTATAGTTTTTGCTCCGTTTCTTATTATTATTATGTCACCCCAGACTTTGTCGGGGTGACATGTTGTTATTCTACGTTTCTTCTGATTATTATTATTATGTCACCCCAGACGTAGTCGGG
>MJUU01024661.1:159326-174004 GCA_002080025.1 Modiolus philippinarum
TTTAAAATTTTCAAAATGGCCGCCATTTCCAAGATGGCCGCCAAAATACGTCAAAATTTCAACGTTGTCGGAATTCAACGAAAATTGATTTCTAGGTAGATTTTGAGGCTGCGAACAAGATTGGGTCATCGAATCAGTTGTCTGGGGTGACATCGGCTATTGCTTGCAATTGCAAATCTAGTTATTATTATTATTCTTATTATTCTTCCAATGATTCTTGTCCGAGCCGGCATTTTGTAATGGCTGAACATAACAACTTCAAACTTGGTACACAGTTGGACCACCATCTGAAGTTATTCACAATGCGAAAAAAATTTTCAAAATGGCCGCCATTTCCAAGATGGCCGACAAAATACGTCAAAATTTCAACATTGTCCGATTTCAACGAAAATTGATTTCTAGGTAGATTTTGATGCTGCGAATGTGATGGAACCATCGAATGGGGAGTCTGGGGTGACATCAGCTATTGCTTGCAATTGCAAATCTAGTTATTCTTCTTTTTATTATTTTTCCAATGATTTTTGTCCGATCGATTATTTTTTAATGCCTGGATGTAATCAAATGAAACTTGGCATGAAGTTAGATCAATATAAGGAGATGATTTTTTTATGAAAAAACAATTCAAAATGGCTGCCATTTCCAAGATGGCCGCCAATTTACATTGAAAAATTGGGGATTCTATATCTCAGGAACTGCTTATTAGGAATTAGTTCATATTTTGTATAAATGTTCAGTAAGATGAGAGGAAGGAATCTATGCGACAAAAATTTTCAAAATGGCCGCCATTTCCAAGATGGCTGTCGAAATGCGTAAAAAGTTCAACTTTGTCCGATTTCAATGAAAATTGATTTCTAGGTAGATTTTGAGGTTGCGAAGAAGGTGGAATCATCGAATTGGGAGTCTGGGGTGACATCGGCTATTGCTTGCAATTGCGAATCTAGTTATTATTCTTCTTTCTTTCTTTTTCTTCTCCCGCAAGTGTGTCCGCCCTCGTTTCCGGCCATCTTAACATCGATCTTAATGAAACTTGACATAGTGATAAAGGACCATGTGTAGATGTGCAATCCGGTCTTGAAATTTTCAAAATGGCGGCCGTTGCCATGGAAACTGAAAAAAAAGCGGGAAAATTCAAAGTGCTCCAAATTGAATGAAATTTTACAGGAAGATTGTACAAGATGTGTAGAACATATTTTTATGTAAAATTTTTTCAAAATGGCGGCCGTTGCCATGGAAACTGAAAAAAGGCGGGAAAATTAAAAGTGCTCCAAATTGGATGAAATTTTACAGGAAGATTGTACAAGTTGTGTAGAACATATTTTTGGGTAATTCGAAAAATTCAAGCCCTCTCCGTATCCGATTCTCTCCCTCTACGAGGGCTTGAATACTTTATGATCATTGGACGCGTCAGCTGTACACTGATTCAGTGTACCAATCAAATTACTTCATATCTCTGAGCATGCGCAAACGAAGATTTTGATGAAAAAATAAACAAACGATGTTGAAATTATATCGATTGGAATGTCCATAATTTGAATTATTCGCATAAATTCTTTATAAAATTAAAGTACAATCTGGCAAATGACACGCAGGAAAGGTTTTATGAATTCAATAAATATGTTGTATATCACGGAAGAAAGTAAAATATTGTCAGACCGAAGAATGTGTATTTGAAGTCAAAACTGAAAATATCTAGTACATTTATGAAGAGTAAAATCATGTAAGGTACGATATTTTAATTTTTAAACTTAAAGTGTATTAGGTATTTAGTGTACAAATTGCGAACTTCAGTAAATTTTGCAGTTTTAAAATTCAAATATGAAAACTGGTACTGAGATGTGTATTCATTGACGAAAGTTATTTTTCAGTTTAACAAAAAATCGAAAGACGGAATTTAGAAATATACTAAATATTGGCAAATATAATGTTTCAAAAAATAATGTCCTTGATTTTCAGCATATCTTATAACTTATATTAATCATGTCCATTAAATTGCAAAACACAAAATTACAGTTACGTCTGGTGTTAATTAAACAGCAAGATACAAATAAATTATTGATTTTAATTACCATACAACAAGTGTAAACTGATATGGTCTGATATGTTAATTGTTTAATTGTATACAACGCGATTTTTTAGCACAAGCCGCCGGTAAACTTCAAAGAAACTACCAACTCTCTGTCACAATATGTAAATATATTCTCCTTTTGTTAATTTCTGCTAATTAATCTCATCAAAGATATGTTTGTAAAGTTTTTTGATATCATATATCAATTTTTGATTTATATAGGGACAATAAATGCAATATTGTATATATTTTCCCTGATTTATTACCGAAGAAATCAGACGACTTTGTTCCCATAGTTCATAGCGTTAACCCACATCCGATTGACGCGTTTTCATAGTTAATGTATTCAGGCGTTAATGTAGCGATCATAGTGAGTGGAATATAACGACTGGATTATTCGGGTTAATTTTTGGGTCAAAATTTTTCAAAATGGTGGCCGTTGCCATGGAAACTGAAAAAAGGCGGGGAAAAAAAGTGCTCCAAATTGAATGAAATTTTACAGGAAGATTGTACAAGTTGTGTACAACATATTTTTGGATTAAATTTTACAGAAAGTTTATGCAAGGTGTTTGGAACTTATTTTTGGGTCAAAATTTTTAAAAATGGCGGCTGTTGCCATGGAAATGGAAAAAGGGGGATTAAAGTGCTCCACATTTGAAATTTATGGGAGTTCGTTTGGGAGACTTTGTGTTTGCATCCAAACACAGTTATTACTTGTTATTGATAGTTTTTAGGTATCGAACGTTTGATCAAATTAAGCTTTTGTCTGTACAGTCATTTTAGAACAGTCCTTCAAATATATCTTTCGTGTTAGCGAGAAAATTCAAAGTTTTTAGAATTCAATGAAATTTGACAGAAATGTTTCGAATATGTGGATGCAATCTAAAGCCTTATGAACTCTGATATGAGAGTTGGTTTTGGATACTTCTTGTGTTTGCATCCAAACACAATTGATACTAGTTGTTATTGCACTTTTGAATGTAAAGTCACCAAAACGAAGTTTGTGATATGTTTGCTTAGTCTGTCTTTTATGATTATTTCTCAATAATATCACGAACATTTACCGAACGTTTTCTCAGAAATAGATGGTCCAAACTTAAAAAACTTGGCAACATTGTAGATACAGACCTGAAGTTGAGCAAGATTTTCGAATTTCTAGGGTAACCGTCGGCATTAGTCACTTTTAACTTAGACCTCAGACATTCTTATCAGATCAACTCGGAAACCGTTAAAGATGGCTGAAGAAATGTAATGACAAAAATGTGAGGTCATGGCGAGCATGCCTTACATTTAGACCTAAACGCTTTAATAATAGTTCAAAAGTTATGCACCTTGAAAGTCAAAGAACCTCACCAGAGACTTGTTTCTGCATAAATTCAGAAACCGTAACGGATAGCTGATCAAATGAAATGGAGAAAAAGTGTGTCTTGTAAAGGTCTACAGTTTGTTATTTTTCGGCCTTTGTGCAAAAAGCCGATTTTCGATGTCCGATGTAGTTTTTTTTGCTTATAGCTTAAATAAGATTGAAGATACAAAAGACATTCTATATTTTAAAAAAAAATCAGAGAAAGGGACCTTCAATTTTAGGTCAAGGTCATAGGTCAAAGTCAGACAAAAGAACTTAATTTTACGTTAAAGTATCAATAATTGTCAATATAAAAATCTGAATGTTGGTTTTATCGGTGAATCAATGATGATCATTTTGACGCAACTTCCATTCCGACGCAATCGAGAACATATACTTATGAAGTGTTAACCAGTGAATCAAATATCAATAGCACTGCAACAATTTTACTAAACCAACATGGCCGCCGCTGCTAAAATAATTGTTGTTTTGTGCCAAAAACTAATAAACAGCTGCGCCAATTCGCATGATACGCCCGTCGTCACCCTTTCAAGACTTTAAGTGATTTAGGTAAGGGGTTCTCAAGTCAGTTTTGTTTATATTTGTTAAGGCTTTTGAGTTGTTTGCCAAAAACTACAATCAGCCTCTCTGTTCTTTTTTAGCAACGATAGCCATGTTGTTTGACCTGAGACAAAGAAATGACAAATTTGAAACTATATACCTTAGTAATTATTCAGTTGAAGTTTTGTTCCATTTGACCAAGCGGTTTCACGATTTTTTAAAGTGAGCTAATGACACGGACGGACGGACGGCCGACGGACACCAAGTGATTGCAAAAGCCAGGCGAGCTAAAAAGCGGGTCAGACCCACGGATATACCTCTTGATCCGCAAATTAGCTGATGTTCAGCAATCACAGAATGGTTAGTCCTTAAATATTTTTTGCAATAAAACATTTCATGAAGACATATGTACGATTTTTTTTTTCTGAAGCATGGACATGATCATTTAAATTCAAATGAAGGGAGAAATTTTGGCTTGGGGGAAAAACGGCAATATGTACATATATTCCAGTTTTTCCGGGGGGGAAACGGCTCTGATCCAAAATTTCCTAGGGGGAAAAATTGGATTGATCCAGTTTTTCCCCGGGGGAAAAACTGGCATGGGGGAAAAATGGCAATATAACACCGGTCATTTTGGTGTTATTTTGCGTTAGGAATACTAAAACGACGTCGTCTTAAACTTGCCGTCATTTAATCGAAGACGAAAGAGAGTCTGCAATTTATGTAGCACAACTCGTTTGAAATAATTATAATCTACTTATGGTTTTTTTCATACAAGCATTCAATTCTCACAGTCTCGTTTTTCGAAAAAAAAGATTAAAAATATAATAAAGTTAAGACCTTGAATTGAAAACTTTAATAATTTAATCAACATTCCTGTAGTCCTGGGTCTGTAATACTATATTTTTCACACACACGGTCTCCGTTACAGAAATAAAGAAAAAATGAAATGGAAAATGTCTACAAAATTTAGTAAAATCTGCACATATATAAAACGCTGAATAGAAAAGAGTCGAAACTATTTTATTTTCGTCAGTTTAAAGGTAAAGGGGATTTTGCTCTTGACAAAAGTAACTTCCCCTTATAACTTCTGTACCCCTGCCAACTGTCGGTTTCACGTTTTATTTATTGTGCTTTATTTATTGTGCTTGTAACATGTAAAAGTCGCATTGGTCATCATAACACAGAACCGCAAATACAGTACAGTGCTTTTATTCACCAGTTCGTGAATCGGAATGTCAAGCTCCTCGGTCTCATCGTCCTTCTCGACTGTCGCATTTTTTAAGTGACAATACAAGATAAAATTCCAACATACGGGTTGTCTTCACAACAGATTATTTTGCCCAATAAACATTCATTACACGAGTAGGATGATAAAGCCTTAATAAGAACATAGGGTTCATTTCATTGAGCTATTCCGTACACCATTTATCACTAACAGCCCAGTGCGTATCGACGAGATCTTTATTATAGTCAAGCATAATATGCGATTGTTGAAAAAAAAACATTAAAATTGTGATAAACATTATTAATTTTATTACAGTAAGAGTTTCTTTATCGGGATCGCATCTTTTGTTAAGACTATAATAATGATCTCATCAATTCGCACTTAATTTAATGCTTTATTTATTTTTGGAGGATTGCTAAGAGCCCGAAGGCCGATAATGTTTATATGACAGAGAAAAGTTATGCTCAATGTTTTCGCGGTATTTCGAAATATCCTTTTTTTACAAGACGATTTTTGGGTGGTCAGATTGGAATTGGCAAAATTGTAATTATTGGAGGCATTTTGTTTTAATGTTTTACCCCTTAACTATGCAAAGTCGGTTTGATTTTTATTAGTCCGTCAGCAGTGTCCTGGGCCCTTTGCTCCCGAGGTTTCAAAGAAATTCCTAACTATTTTGAATATATTTTCTGCATCTATTCATACAGGTTCGCTAACCGGATCGATTTACAATATTTATATTGATTGATTTCTTGATCTATCTGTCGACTAAATAGACTTTGCATTTTTCGATGTCTAATTTCAATGGCCGACATCTAACTTAACATGAAGCCAAAGTAATATTTTATTTTTGAAGTATTTGTAGATTTTATCAATCATCTTTTGTAGCACACTAAGTTTTTATTTTGCAATGTCATTATTTTTTCATTCCAACTTCATTTGGTAATTTGTTCTCTATCAGCTTTTACGAACATTTTGGTATATGGATTTCCACATGTTTTGACTTTATCTGTACTAATGTAGGTACAAAAAGATAGTTATCTTCTTCCATAATATGAAATTGAACTTTTAATCTCCAAAAAATGTAGATTAAGGATTAATTAACATAATTAAAAAATTGCAATTTGTCCACTTCCGGTCTTGGCTTTCTTCTCATTTACCAGTTTTATTAAGAGCCAAGGAAAAACTGGTTCCAAATTATTTGGAGTTACGGCGCTTTTGCCACTAATTAAGACAAAAATTCAAGAAAACTACAAAGACACGTAAAAGTTAAAATTGCCGTGCACCTACGTGCATTCATGAAATCTATTTGAAACTTTGCAGTTGAAAAGTATGGGTTGTAATTTAAATACAACACTTAACGTGCATCTTCATGCACCATGTCATCATCATGCATTTGTGCAATAAAAGTTGATAAATTATCAAACTTTGCTTACAACAGTATTCGTTGGAGTACCTAACTGATGAGACATAAGTTGTCGAAACAACCAGCAACCAAATTAACAGGAACTTCGGTATTTTGTTATTCTTTCTATAGTCTTTTTTCTCCTTTCTAGGTTGTACAGTTTCATCCTTTCAGGTGTGTCATCATTCTAGCTTTTTTGCTTCCTTTGTTGTTCTTTTTAGCGAATTTTCGCCGAGATTGTAAGGGCAGCAGATGTTGAAACCTCACATGTATTGAATTTTGTCATTCTATTTCATTTAAAAGTTTCAAAACCAGACATTAAAAGATCTATTATAAAATATTTATCATTTGTTCTTTCCTAAATGTTTGCGTCATTTTCAAAGACGTAAATAACGTCAATTTAGCGATGTGTGACATTTTGTCTAGACACGAAAAATGACATGCCATTTTTTAAATTCTGGGTGTAATTTTCTAATTTTTCAACAGCGAATTGTTCGGAAAAACAATATTTCAAATCTTGTATTATATCTTTTATAACATATATATCAATTATGCTGAAAATCACTCTTCAAATTGCGTTTATTCCGTAACCCGCACGTTAACGCGTAAATTTTAACGTTTTCTGACATTTTGTCTAGAAACAGTTTTTCTAGATATCTTTATTTTTTTTTTTGTATATTTTGGGCTAATTTTAATTTCTGAGAAAATTGAGCAATATAATATTTCATTTTCCATTCATTTTTCCATTTCATAGAATCGTTAATCCGTGAGACGCCGTAAGTTTTGGCATGTAAACGTCAAATTCGCAAAAACGTCAAAAAAGTGACGAGTGTGACAGATTTGAGCCGCAGTTGTTTTCAGTCATATTTTTATACATAGGCCCATTTTTTATGATTTTTATTTATCAAATGATAGGGTATGAACTTGTTTCATTTAAATATAACTTTATTTTGGACGCACATCATCTTTTTGAACCTTTTATGTATAATAGCAAAAAGAGAAGGCATGTCCGCGACGTAAAAATTAAAAAATGTGACACAATTGAGAAGAATACGAAAACAGTATTTTCTCTGCAAGTTTTATGAATTTTTCTACAATTTTGTTCGAAATATTCTTTACATACATTTTTTGAAAAATATGCATTCAGTTTCATGGTTAAATGGTCAAGATAGTAAATGAAAGTTGTTCACTGTTTCCTGTTCCGATTTCCGGATTTTTGTGATGTCTCCTTTTTTTCCCTAAGATTTCTGCACTCGCTGACGCAAATATATGATTATTTGACGTAATAATTTTTATGACGTCATCACTAATAAAATTTCAGCTTACCATACATATCAAAATTGTATACATAATTGATTCATTCTTATCTCAGTAAATGAATTTGTAATTAGTGACAAATATTTATGTTACTTGTCGCCACGCCAATACGGCACTAATGCTGGATAATGTTTAAACATGTGATACAAATGGTTTGATATGTTGATAAACTTTTCAATTATAGTTTTCTGAACAATTTGATGTATATGTATATTGAACATAAGTTTTCTTAGTTTTGCTCAACACAAAAATAAAAGACAAAATACTCGCGATTATCGTTGCATCACCAACACCGCACGCGACGTCCGTACAATCTAACGTTTGGCAATTCTTACGCCTCTTGCAAAAGTTTGAGCTAAAATACAGAAAAAAGATGCTCCATGACGTATGGTTTTCTATACATCAATGGATTTGCAATTACTTTTTCTTCTTTGTATTAGTTTTTGGACTATACGCAATCGCTGCAATAGTAGATATATCGAAAAACGTAAAATTTTCAGGTTTGAAATTGCCATTTTTACGTTATTTCTTTGGAAAAGTGGACCTAAAAAATCGCGTTTTCAATGTCAAAAATATTTCTTAAGTGATCCATGACCCCTATTAAAAAGTCGATATTCCGATGGAAGTCATTTAGATCTACTTATGTGCAAATTTTCACGGGAAAAAAAGACATAGTCATTTAGTAACGTCTCACCGACAGTGATTGTAAGAGCACTTTGCCAGTTTAATAAATGTTTGTTGACAATATCGCATCCATGACCAGAAAAGACATTGATGTAGCGTTGGTAGATATTTAGCAAAGAATTCCGCTCAAACGGATGCTAGGGGCCGTCTTGGACTATGAGGTATGAGGAAAGCTCATAGTTGAAGGCCTTATGGTGACTTCAAGATGAAGAACATCAATAATAGCGTTGATCCTTTTGCTTGTTTTACCATGTATTTGTAAAGACTTTGCTCCATGTACATTTACTCCATATCCTTTCATTCATCATTTACGACCGGGGTTTGTCTCTCCTGCAGTGTGGAGTCCGTAGAAAGATTTCCCGTGCGAATCAGGACCATTACAAAAAAGACCATTACAAAAATTGAAACAAATTTAAAGAGGCCCATTTATTTACGTAACTCTTGAAGAAAGCTCAAAATGAAACATCACCGAAAGTACGCCTATCCGCCTGTTCTTGTTCTATATAAGGTTCTTCGAAATGATGTCGAATAAGGGGATTTGAACCTCAAAATATGCTTTCGAAATACCTTTATACGCCGTCACAAATAACATTTCTGTAAGGAAATTCAGGATTGAGACTGAAAAAATATTTTCACTACACTTGACAGAAATTATGTTCTGTGTCCAGATCCGTGGACGATTAAACTACTTTTGCCTCCGGCAGTTTTTAATTTTCTTTTTATTGTTTTTCAGGTTTTAAAATGGAGGATCATCACAGACTGGTGTTTTTCATTTTCCTATCATGGAGTATTGTTTCATAAAACAATTGTGCAACTTTTAGTACGTTTTTCACTATTGAGTGCAACATTTCCTGTTTGTATTGAATTTTGTTGAATTTTATAATAAAATGTTAACTATATTCTATGATGTTTGACCATTTGTAGGTGCTATAATCTTTCACGTTGGGTGATGAATACTGTGTTTTCAAGTGTAGTGTCGAAAGCGTGGGATTAATGTGTAATTAGTATTTATTTATTAATTATTTTGTATTTCATTCTCCTACTCCTCATTCATTACTATTTTATTAGAATGAAATAAGATAAATGAAGTTAATTTAAGAATTCTAAATTATCGAGATAGGAACTAGTGTGATTGCCCCAGTAAGGTGGGAAAAACTGGTCCGTTAAATGATAGTTTACAGACGTGCCTTCTAAAAGAAAACTTTATTTGAAGTATACTTTAACATGCACCATATGCCGAGAGGAGGGGGCTGGACTTTTTTGGGGATTGGAAGTTTTTATGCTCGGGAATTCGGGATTTCTAGAATTTAAACACGATTTAAGGGAAATAGATGCATCGGCAATCGGGATTTTATCAGTTTTTAAGTGCCTTTGCAGTTTGTGATTTCGGGATTGACATGTAGTAACTAGATGCCCAGAGACTGAGCCTGTATCGCTCACCTGACAAAATGCTTCTATGCCATGCATGTCCAAAAATGATGTTTATTATCAATGGGGTCTAATGTTTAGCTAAGTTCTCCATTAGCACCCATGGTTTTTTTCTGATCCTATTGAAATGAGTAATTTTTGCAAAGGACCTTCTATTTATTTAGTTAAATTTGCTTGAATATTACTGTTCCAGAGATGTTGAAAAGGATAGTTTTCTCAAACCGGGCTCCAATGTTAAACTATGTTCTGCACTGGTGGCCATTTTCTTTTATCGGATCTAAATGAAATGAGCAATTTTTGTAACGTACCTTTATTACATCATTCCTGTAATTTGGTTGAATTTGCATTTGAATTTGGAGAATTTTCCCATAGGGTCCAAATGTTAAGCATTAGTTTGATGCTGGCCGCCGTGTTTTTTGTCGGATCGGAACGAAATGATCAATCTCTGTTAGTGACATTTAGTACATCATTCATGTAAAGTTTGTTTGAATTTGCTCCAGTGGATGAAAATGTGATTTTTCCCACAGGGTGCAATGATAAACTATATACCGTGCTGGCAGCCATGTTTTTTGTTGGATCGGAATAAAATGAGCAATCTTTGTTAAGGACCTTTAGTACATCATTCCTGTAAAGTTTGATTGCATTTGCTTAAGTGGTTTCAGAGGAGAAGATGAAAATGTGATTTTTCCCATACTATGTTCCATGCTGGCGGCCATGTTTTTTATCGGATCGGAACGCAATGAGCTATCTGTATTAAGGACCTTTAGTACATCATTCCTGTAAAGTTTGGTTGAATTTGCTTCAGTGGTTTCAGAGGAGAAGATGAAAATGTGATTTTCCCCCTTGGCGGGCAATGTTAAACTATGTTCCGTGCTGGCAGCCATGTTTTTTTGTTGGATCGGAACGAAATGAGCAATCTTTGTTAAGGACCTTTAGTACATCATTCCTGTAAAGTTTGGTTGAATTTGCTTCAGTAGTTTCAGAGCAGAAGATAAAAATGTGATTTTTCCCATAGGGTCCAAAGTTAAACCTAAGTTCCGCGCTGGCGGCCATGTTTTTGTCGGATCGGAATGAAATGAGCAATCTTTGTAAAAGACCTTTACTACATCATTCCTGTAAAGTTCGGTTGAATTTGCTTCAGTGGTTTCAGAGGAGAAGATGAAAATGTGAAACGGTTTAACGGACGGACGGACAGACGACGGACGCCAAGTGATGGCAATAGGGTCAGGTGAGCTAAAAATAAAGTCGGAATCCCGGGATGAGACATATCCGGTCGAAAACAATTAACCTGGAGTACACAAAGTAGAAACTCCCATATTATATTGTAACTTGCACCGTTTATTTAAATGATTTTATTTTCAGGTTATAAACAAAAGGGTCAGACGTAAGCTATCCCTTTCCATTTCATTCATAACATATTAGAAAGAAATGCATCTTTTGTTCGGATATAACTAGGTAGCAAAAGTGATTTGTCGGTGCAAGGCAAATATAGTCAACAGATTTTGTATTCCAAATAATTCCACAAAAAGTGGCTTATACTGAGTGTTAAACCATGGATTTATAATACACATATGCGAATGTCTTTTTTTCACAGGGTAAAAAGTCTAGTTTACGTTTTTGTTGGATGTGAAAAATAAGTCGAAAGTGGTTAGCGTTGAGATGGTTTGACTAAGAAAAGAAGACTTAATTCATCATCAGTTTTGAATGTTTTCGAGTTATAAAATATATGTTCATTCTTTGATCATGTTTCATATAAGAACGATAGCCTCAACATAACATTTAAATCGTTGATGAATTCGTCCACAAATCGGCATAAAATTTAAAGACGAAGGCAGCAGTTGCTAACAAGCAAGTATCTATGATTTACTTTTTGACTGTGTATTTGAAAAATGTGACTTATTTTTCATGAGTTATCAAGTAAACATGGCCTGATATGGAAAAAATGAAGACAAAATCAGTACTGGTTGGATGACAATAAAAAGGTAAAAATGTTTGAAGCAACACATTTGCGTTTAAAGCAATAAAAAAAAAAATCCAGACTTTTTTTTCAACCTCCTAAGTGAATAGATTTGGACTTATTTTCTTTTACAATGACATAATTTATCACCAAACACTAATAATGAAATATATACTATGGTTTCGAAATATGATAATAATAATAATATTATTATTGAAAGAGGGTAATTCATCTAGTTACACTAATCTTACTTCATGCCCTCATAAACAAAAAAATAATTACATAATAACACAACAAAATGTATACAATATATAAACAAATCATATCATATTGGAATTTTCAAAAAGATGTTTGTTTTTAAGTGCATTTATGCTTTTTCAATTCTAATGACACCATTCATCCGCTCATCCCCATTATTTGTAGGACCCGACACTAATTTAGTGTTTCGGCAATGTATGGATGGTTAACTGTGTATATCATAAAAAGAATATTCTAGCTTGCTCTCAACAGGGGTCCACTAGAATTCTTTTATTTGATCTCCGCTTTTTCAATTCTAATGACACCATTCATTCACGCATCCCCATTGTTTGTAGGACCCGACACTAATTTAGTGTTTCGGCAACGTATGTCAAATTTCTTAGGGATGGTTAACTGTGTGTATCATAAAAAGAATATTCTAGCTTGCTCTCAACAGGGGTCCACTAGAATTCTTTTATTTGATCTTCGCTTTTTCAATTCTAATGACACCATTCATCCACGCATCCCCATTGTTTGTAGGACCCGACACTAATTTAGTGTTACGGCAATGTGTGTCAGATTTCTTAGGGATGGTTAACTGCGTATATCATAAAAAGAATATTCTAGCTTGCTCTCGTCAGGGGTCCACTAGAATTATTTTATTTGATCTTTGAGCATCCCCATTGTTTGTAGGACCCAACACTAATTTAGTGTTTCGGCAATGTATGTCAAATTTCTTAGGGGTGGTTAACTGTGTATATCATAAAAAGAATATTCTAGCTTGCTCTCATCAGGGGTCCACTAGAATTCTTTTATTTGATCTTTGCGCAAGTGAGAATTTCTTCTAAGTTTTTATGTTTCCTGTATGCTATAATTGGTTTCTTTTGGAAGTTTTTTTGTATAAAATAGCACCAAGCATCCACATATCCCTATTGTTCGATGGACCCTAGACTAATTTATAGTGTTTCGGCAGCTTTGTAACAATTTCTAGGGATGGCTATATTCGTGTTTTTAGTCGGAATTAAAAGTTAATCTAGGTCTGCTCTCATCAGGGTCTCCTAGGTGACTTTTAAAAAACATGTCTACAAACAATGGGATGCGTGGATGTATTGTGTCATTATGATTGAAAAAGTCACTGGTTTTATTGTAAGGCAGAATATGAAGCCGAGATATAAAAACAGAGAAAAATGAGAAGGAAACGAAATAGTTCATGAAATTCTAGAGTATTTCACTACTCTATAGAACAAAAATCTACAATACATATTGCCGAAAGGAGCGCATTTATTTGATATTATAGAAACAAAAATGATTTCGTAAGAAAATCTCCAATAAAACAATGAACAAAGACGATTGTCGATATATCAAAACTGAAAAATATGAAGGAAACGGTACTAGAGTATATATATATTTATATAAATCTACAATATTGCCACAAGGTGCGCATGTATTTGCAATTATAATAACAAAAATGATTTCATTAAAACAATGGACAAGGACGATTGTTGAATAATGTTTTGCAGAGAAATTTCACAATACTGTTGCAACCAATTATGAAATAAGCAATAAATACAAATATTACTACAAATGAATGGAATACCCTCAAAGAGTTGAACTCAAATAAAACATTATTATTCGAGTATCAGATAAAAATCCAACTCTTTGCGCTTAAGATATATTACACTGAATGACAGGGACAATTAGAGAATATTACTTACTATGAAGAAATAGATAAATCTAATTGAAGATTGCAAGTTGCATACAAAGGGAAGCAACTAGATTAAGAAACCTACAAATACTTAAATCTAAGTAGTTAATACCCTTTTTGGGTGCACATTTTCCGAAAAACTTTTCGGAAAATGTGCACCCAAAAAGGGTATTAACTACTATCTACGGGACTAACGAGAATAAACAAACATGTAAGATTTGTTATTCACTACAGTTGAGACGGGTATAACGGGCTTGATTCTTAGTTCACTCACATTTTTTACGTTGCTTGCGGTTTAAGCATCTCATAAGTTACATAACACGGGTTATACAGAACACTAACGTACTTTGGTTCTATACTTTTGATTCCTATATATTTCTAGTAAGTCTGATAACTCATCACCAGTTACTCTCTCTATAACGAATATATTGCTAAAAGGATAATATAAATATACGATTTCCCCTTGAATATCAAGTATTTCGTAAAAACCATATACCTTTGTTTTTAGATTTTTTAGATTGGTCAAATTATATGCAAGCATTTTTTTTACCTGATTTTTTATGATAAAAGTCAAACGTTATTACTTACCACAACGGTTATGCACCCTCCTACCTGAAACACACTCATGGTTTTTTTTTATCTAATAAATATTTGGGTTATAAAAAGTGACAACGATTCCCGTATATTTTTCAGAAAAGTCTAATACGAATAATTTTAAAACAATACAAGGAGCAAAAAATATGCCGAGT
>MJUU01024664.1:5154-25107 GCA_002080025.1 Modiolus philippinarum
CACCCTGGCATAGCCAGGTGAGCTAAAAAAAAGAAAAGAAAACTGGGTGACAAATGCAAATTAACAACACGGACCAAACTGAAACCCAAACTCCTTACATTTTTTATTTAGGGTTTTAGTTTTGTTTTAGAATTGTGGCGTATATACAGAGGATTCACAATTAGCTTTCGAAATTTTGATATTAGTCTTGATGCTCCAAGATGTCGATTTTGATACATGTGACCTGCTAGACGATTTGGATTTAGGTATTTATTTTTGTTGTATAATTGTTACAGAGAGTTTGTAGATGAGCAATAAGCCTTCGCATTTTAGATATCGGTCTTAATGCAAACAAGAGACCCCAAACCATAATATCAATTTGGACGAAGCCACAAGATGTCGATTTTGACACAAATGCGACGCGAACTCATCCTGCATTTTGGATTTAGGGATTTAATTTGATTGCAGAATTGTTGCATATAGTCTGCAGATGTGCATTAAGCTTTCAAAATGTGGATTCAGGTTTCAACTCCGGTAAATTGTCTGAAAATGTCTGAAAAGATCCATATATTTGTTTTTTATTTTGGCATATAATCTAATTTTGACAAGTGTTTGGTAAAAAAAACTATATTCTGAATAGTTAGAATTCGAAAATATGATTCCAGTTTTTGAAAAGATCCTGAAAGTCTCACTTTTTTTTTTTGAATACTACCTCGCAACCATTCTTTTAGAATTTTGAATTTATGGTTGTTTATTTAAGAACAAACATATTCACCAATTGGATTTAATATTTGAATCTAATTTTGGCAATTTCCTGAAAGTCTCGAAGACCCCTTCTTTTTTAAAGTCTTTTTAGCTGCATTATTTTTAGAATTTGCTTCTATCAGAACAAACATTTTCATTTAATGTATTTCAAAAATATTTGCACGACACCTGAATTGGTTTTCAGGGGCTTCGGATACAGAGTTGCCGGGCGTGTCCCCAGTTTATGGACAGGGGAATGTCCTGTCTATGCAGGGTAGTCAGCCGGTCATAATACGGAAAGCCTGACCGCAAATTTTTGTAGCCAAACTGTATGCAGAGACGCCACGCTCCATGCAGTATAAAGACCCCTTCTATATTTCTCTAAGGAGTGCAGACGCAGTGGGTGTCGTATAGAAGGCTTAATTTCCTGTCACTATCCAGTTTATCCACTTTTCCACTGGCAATCAAAACTCGTTGCTCCTGTTGTTCTGCCACCTTTATTTTTTTCTTCTTTTACTTAGATTTTTTTAAATTGGTTTTCTTGTTCTCGTCTTGATATTGCTGAAATATAGCTCATTGGACGTTAAACTCTAACTAATCAATCAACCGATCAATCAAAAATATTTGATTCCTGTTTTGGTAAATTTCCTGAAAGTCTCATGAAACCATAGTTTAAGATTTTTCTTTGTAGTTAGAGCAAACATTTTCACTAATTCAATTTCAATAAATATTTGATTCTAATTTTGTTTAAATTCCTGAACATTTCAAAGACCACTTATTTTTTCGGAATTATACCTAGCAACTATACTTATAGAATTTGTTTTGATTTGAAGATACATATTCACTCATTGGATTTTTAAAAAAAATATTCAATTCCGAATTTGATACAGTTCCTGAAATTATCAAATTACAAAAACAGGATAACAGTAAACACCTAGAATGATCGGGAACTACAATCGCATAAGCCAGTGGTAGGGTTAAACCGGTTTATGGGTACCCAAACCCCTTTCTCTATCCAGACTACTAACTCAGTGACCACTGACTTGGAAAAGAAAAGCATATGACAAAACTTTAATTTAAGACGAAGGGGAAAGAGTGCTTGCCGCTAAACTGCCGGCTAGCTCAAGGAACATAGTCTTCTTGTAAAACACTGACGCACTACGGAAGAAAAAAAAACCCCAAAACTTCCCGAAGGGTTTGGTAAAGTGTCGTCATGTATTTCAGTATCAGTGAGAGGCCTGTATATATGTAAAATCTTCAGGTCACTGGAATCAAAAGCCAATTTAACGGATTTGTTCAGAATATCTCGTCGATATCCACTGTTATGTAAAGAATGTAAGTTACGTCCTAGTTTTCATCAGTTTCCGACATTTTTTAACATCACTTCCATAAAATCGAGGATGAGAAATGCCCTTTGTAATTAGCTGTTTATGCGTCACGTCATATCTAGATATCAAATGTTCATATCTTCTGTAAAACTTCTTAAAGGTATCTAATAATTTATGAAATCTGTAACCTTGTTGTAAAAGTTTGGATGTGATTGTAAAGTTACGCTAATTAAAATCGTCGAGAGTAGAACAAACGCAAGCGAATCGTTCAAGTTGAGATATATATACACCTCGTAGGATGGAGCAAGGGGAACGTCACCGTAAAGAAAGGAAAAATTAGTAATAGTAAAATCAAAATCATCCTTTTATCATAAATTTTAGTTTTAATTTTACCAGAATCAATGATGATATTTAGATCCAAAAAAGGATAGTATTTAGAATCATTGTTTGCTTTATTAAATTTCAGTTGTTGTAGGTAAATAATGTCGACATAAGACCACTTACTTTTTGAGATTTTACTACGCAACCATGACTTACTTGACTTAATCCGCTTCGTCCCATGGGGGACACAGGGCGACCATTGTTGCTTTCCACTTCTTTCTGTCTTTTGCCAAGGTATTTACTTCTCCCTAGGTCTTCCCAATCTTCTGATGTTAAATCCCTTTTCCAAGTGTTTTAGGTCTTCCTCTCTTTCTGTGGCCCTGTGGGTTCCAATCTAGGACATGACGGGTCAAGTTGGTGGTTGGTTTTCTCAAAGTGTGCCATACCCAATTCCATTTTCTTCTTAGTATGATTTGTGTGACCGGCTCTTGTTTGGTTCTCTGCCACAAATTCCTGTTGTTTAATTTGAATAGCCACTTTTATTTCTAGGATGTTTCTTAGGCACCTGTTTAGGAAAACTTGTAATATGTTGGTTGAAGCTAATGTTAATCTCCATGTCTCTGATCCATACAAAAGTACTGATTTCACATTCGAGTTGAATATTCTGATTCTCGTTGATGTTCTTACAGCCTTGCTCCTCCAGATGGGTCAAAGAATGGCATCGACTGGTTTCAGTGCCTTGATGTCTTCTTCTGTCCCTCCTGTTGTGCTAATGACACTTCCAAGATAGGTAAATTGTGTGATGTCTTAATTTCAGCACCCCTAAGTTCAGTTTTGTTAAAATTATTTGCTTTTATACTCATCGTTTGTGTCTTTGTTAGGTTGATGAAGAGTCCAACTTTTTCAGCATTTATTTCAAGGTTGGTTGCTTGGCTTTGAGAATCATGATGTCGATGAGAAAGCTAACAAATATCATCGGCAAAAACAAGATCTTCTAGACATGATTGTTGTGTCCATTTGTTGCCTTAAAATGCTGTTCGACTGACCCAGTCTATTACAATCTGAAAGAGAAGAGGGGGAGTTGACATCCGTGTTGAACACCAATTATGACACGGAAAGGATCTGTAAGGCTCCCATTGTGGATGACTTGACAAGTGAATCCATTGTAAAGCTGTCGAATGATGATAGATATTATTTTTTCCAGGAATGCCTTTATACCCGAGAATGTTCCACAGTACCTGATGATAAATACTTCTAAATACTTTTTCGAAATCTATAAATGTGGGTTATGGTGTTTTCTGTCATTCAATGGTTTGTTCTATTATGATTCGTAATGTAGCAATTTGGTCAGTGCACGATCACTCTTGCCTGAATCCTTCCTGTTCGCCTCTTAGTACCTTACCGACTTTCTTCTTTCATTCTTTGTAAAATAATATGGCATAGAACTTTGCTGGGAATGGAAAGCAAAGTTATACCTCTCAAATTTCCACAGATGGAGCTATCGTCTTTCTTTGGCAGTTTAACTAAAATTCCTTTGCTCCAGTCTTCAGGTATTTGTTCATCATCCCATATTTTGTTCAGAAGATGTTGAAATTTAGCAATAGAGATGTTAATAAATGCTTTCAAGGCTTCTGGAGGTATGTTGTCTATCCAACTAGCTTTTCCGTTTTTCAGATGTTTTATTGCAGCAGCTACCTCTGTTCTAGTTATTCTTCCTGTCTTAATCCTAAAAGCTGGCCCATTCTCTATGATAGGTGGATCTATGGGTGGAGTTTATTCAAGACTTCCTGAAAATGTTCCTGCCAACGATTCAATTGTTTTCTGGTTTTGTGATCACATTACCATTTTTGTCTCTCACTGGGGTATTAGAACTAGATATTTTTCCACTCAATTGCCGAGTTATGTTGTACAGAGTTTTGGTATCACCTTTGCTAATTGCTGTTTCTGCTTCACCTGCTAGGTCTCTTGTCTTGTTTACATGCTTTCTTTACCTCCTTGTCTTTCTCTGCGCATATTTCTTGTGCCCGTCTGGTTGTTTGACTAGTCGTAGAATTTAAAACTTTTTTGCACTTCCTCATTTCTGCTATTTTTATCCATCTGACACCCAGTTTTTGCGTTGTTTTGTTGTATAAATCCTAGCGATTGTATACAAGTGTGTAAAATTGCTTTCTTGGTTTCTTCCCAGATGCTATTGATGTTATCATCATTTTTGTTTTCTAAAATAGCAAATGGTGAATGAAAGGATATGGAGTAAATGCACTTGAGACAAAGTCTCTACAAATACATGGTAAAAACAAGCAAAGGAACAACGCTTTTATTGTTGTTCTTCATCTTGATATTCAAATCTATTTTGAAGAGAGAGGTTGAATTCTCCTTTGATTGATTGATCTTTCATTTTCCCAACATTGAATTACTTTCGTTTCAGTCTATTTTGTGGCTAAGATTTCGAGACAAATTTGTCCTACTATCTTGGTTTGTTCCCAGATGCTACTGATGTTATCATCATTGTTGTTTTCTAAAATAGCAAATCTATTTTAGAAAAAAGAGTTTGAATTCCTCTTTGATTGATTGATCCTTCATTTTCCCAACATTGAATTACTTTCGTTTGTTTTCAGTCTTTCTTGTGGCTAAGATTTTTAGACAAATTTTTCCTACTACTAAGTGATGATCTGTAGCTGCATCTGCTCCTCTTTTTACCCTGACATCCTGCAGTGATGATCTCATGCATCTTTGTGAAACTCTGCATTTCCAGCTGGTGACTCCCATGTAATTTTATGGCAATTCTTATGTTGAAAAAGTGTCCCTCCAATAACTAATTTGTTAACAGCACAGAGGTCCACAAATAGCTCACCATTCTAATTCATTTGTCCTATTTCATGTGGGCGATTTCTGTCTCCCTTCCTTCCATATCTGATCAAACCTTGGCATTAAGATCTTAAAAAAATAATATCAATATGTCTCTTTTTGACACTTTATCAAAGGGAATGATAGAAATCCCCCTTATCTTCATCTTCTGCTTCATTTATTGGCGCATTTACTTGAATAATTGTTGTCTTTTGGAACTACGCAACTATACTTTAAAAATTTGTTTTGATCAGAAAAGGTATTTTCACAAACTAGATTTCATAAATATTTGATTACAGTTTTGGTAAATTTCCTGAAAGTCTCAAATACATTTACAGTAACTTCGGTATTTTATTATTTATTTAGCACTTATTCTTTTGAACAAATATCATTGAATTCCTTCTAGTGAAAATAGTGACTATCGATAATATGATATTAAAATTGTCATGCCCAGGGTCTGTAACAATTATTTTCTATGTCAAACAGGAAGTGCGGGGATCACCATTATTTACTGCAGTCAATACTGTAATCTTAATTGAATTTATGAAACTTTTTCATAAACTGCAAACTGTATTTTAACTTAGAACTTCGTCGATACGAAGCATCTGAGAGCAGAAGAAACTTTTGACTATTTGTTGCAGGCAAACCAAATCCAGTCAGATGGTTTTGAAAGTTCTGAATGAATGCCGAAACAAAAGGACAGAATAAACATGGCAATACTGACACAGGATACACAAATGGAGACAATGTAATGACAACAAAAATACTAGTAAAACAGAAAAGAATGAAAATAAATCCCTACATTGTAAAACCCTACAAAAACCTAAGTTTTCATTAGGTGCTCTGGAAGGTTAAACATGATCTGCTCCATGCATGACACCTTAAGTTCACGGTGCCAATAAAAGGTTCGATGTCAAGTCAAAGTCGGTGATTGTCAGTTCGCTAATAAGTTCTTGATTTACTGAAACAAATGCGAAATAGTAACATTGTAACGATCTCTCAAATCATGGTTTCCGTTGTAAAAATTGAAACAGTTGTTTTCTGTAACTTTGTATAGTTTATAAGACAGGAAATTCGCTCTACTGAAAAAAAATGCTGTATACATAACAGGTACGCCAATAAGTTGTGGGTTGTAGATGCAATATGCCTAAGACGTGAGAATATTACTGATCAAAACAAGATGTTCACTATTGGAAAGTCAAAATTTTCGATTTCACACGTCCAGAATTGTCAATCAAGAGGAACAAGTCCATGGTGGTGGTGCATCAGTGGCCTCTTTTATTTCGATTTTATGTAGGCATATAAGATGAAGGTAATCCTAAAATTGAGGATTGTCCAGTGAAAGTACATCATCTATATAATGGTAACTGAAATTATAAGGAGATTCCCCATGCGAGAGATGTATGATATCTATTTCAGTTATGGTGTACTTGTTCGTGAGAGAATTTCTGAATTGAATTAAACATATTTTATTGCTCAAAAGAATAAGCAAAGGGATCGGGCACAAGTTGTAACAACATTATTATAAGCCCTCTCCCTACAATGTACAACATAACAATTTATAACATATAAGAAAATACCGAGGTTACTGTTAATTTGGGTTCTGCAAATGCGCATTTCGACAACTTATGTCTCTTCAGTGCAGATAAAATCAAAATATTTGGAAGTCCATAAATCGAATAGGTGTAAAACTGATAGAGAACAAATAACCAATAAGATCTAAATAGGAAAACCAAAATCAGCTAAGGACAGAGCTATGCAAGAGGGCATGGCAGCAATTTATAAAAAAACAACATACATTATTACAACTTGAATTCAAAAATGAGAGAAAAAAAGAAACACATTCGAATGCATTTGACTTTTTGGAAGTGTACAAAAAGTAAGTATAATTATACAAAGACAAGAATTATGCGTTTGGAATGTTACTACAAGAAGAAATGAAAAAAAAAGAAAGAATGAGATGAAAAGAAGAAAGGAAGAAACAATCTGCAACAGTCAATCAAATCTGTGGCTATTTTGGATAAAGTTTTGGACCGCTGTAAAAATATCTTTATTTTGTTCTAAAGTGAGATCAACATTTCCACACAGAATTATATCTAGGTCTACATTTCCATAAATTCTAAGTATTAAAAATAAATTTTGTCTTAGATTATCATAATGTGGGCATTCGAGAAAGTAATGATATGCATTTTCGCAAATGGCACCACAATTACATGCTGGGTTATCCTTGATATTAAAACGATATAAATCATAATTTAAACTGCTATAGCTATATCTAAGTTTGGTATGTAGAATATTTAATTTTCGATTACCAATATTGTACCACAATGGAACTTCAGATTTAATACTCAAAGATTTTTTGAAGCTATTTATAGTTGCTGCATTTGGCTTATCCAAATCCAAAGAATTCCAAATACGAAGAGTAGAAGGGAAAAAACTTGAGTGTGTAAGAGCCAACCGATAATTAGCAATGGTAAAATCTTCTCTGTTTCGTAATGGATAGTTAGTGTGGTTCCCAACTTTAGGGGGTAGAATTTCCCTTAAATATAGCGGAGCAATATTATTAATTATATTGTACATAAAGCACAAACATTTCCTACGTCGCCTATCGATTAATTTTTCCCACCTTGTTTCTAAATATAGCGAATCCCTACTTGCATAGGATGGCAACCCAGTCACGATCCTTGCTGCGTCCAGTTGCATTTTTTCAAGTTTGTCAGATAATTCAACACCACAGCCATTCCATAACTCACATCCACATTCCATTACAGGTCGAATAAAAACAAAATATATTTTTTCCAAATATTGTCGGTTGAGAGTAAATTTCAACTTCCGCAAAACAGATAGTTTTTTTGGATACACTGGAACAAATATTATCTATGTGATATGCCCATTTATAATTTTCACTGAAAAATATACCTAAATGTCTATGATTTTCACGTGGCCCTAATTGAGAACCTTGGAAAAACAAGTCAATATCATCACTATTTAATGATTAAGATATAAATAAAAAAATTGTTTTATTCGGATTGAACTTAATCAACCAGGTATGTGCCCATTCGTTGATTTTCACTAGATCACTATTAATTTGTGTTTCGATCATCCTTTGCGATACAGAACTATATGATAAAGAAGTATCATCCGCAAAAAGACGAGTTAGTGAGTCAAGATTATCAGCAATATCATTTATGTATATAATAAATAACAAAGGTCCTAACACAGACCCTTGTGGGACCCCAGCTTTAAGATACTTTACAGAGGAGAATGAATTTTTTACAACAACACATTGTTTTCTATCGAATAAATAACTTTCAAGCCATTCTATTAGACTGTGTATACCATAAGATCTAAGCTTTTGCATAAGACCCTTTAACCATACCCTATCAAATGCTTTGGAGATGTCACAAAACACTAAAAAAGTGCGTTTCTTCTCTTCAAGAGCAATACAAATATATCGATAAATTTCTATGAGCTGATGTGTGGTGGAATGACCGGGTGTGAATCCTGATTGAAACTTATATAGAAGATTATTTGCAATAAGGAAATTAAATATATGTTTGAATATCACTCTTTCGAAAACCTTACCAACTGTACTAAGTAGTGCTATTGGTCGATAATTTGAAGATAATTGTTTGACTTAAATAAAGGTAAAACCATAGCAGTTTTCCAGTTTTCAGGAAATATTCCTGACCTTAGTGACAAATTAAACAATATTTGCAAAGGTTTACACACAGTCTGTATGGTATTTTTTAACATGTGGTGGCTGACTGAATCCAATCCAGACGCTTCCTATCTACCAGGCTGACATTAATGCATTTGTTTCTTTACATTGCAGTCCTGTGACTTGAAAACTAAATTGTAAATTCTGTACATTTTGATTTTGCTCAGCTTCTATTTCATAGCCTAATTTTGTAATATGGGACAGCGTTGGGACGTCCGGACAGCTTGAAAAATTGTGCCAAGTTGCTGCTGTCCGTATGTCCCAACACTTTCGCATTATTACACCACATATGTCTTTTTTGTTATGCTTATCATTTACATATTGCAACATTCACACATGTTGTTATGGGTCACTACCTTTGTGTAATGATTATGATATTTATAATGACCCCTATACCGTTTACAGTACCACTACTCCAAAATGACCTTTTTACCAATTACACTACCACTACTCCAACACGTTTATTTCTTTATTGGATAGTCAATATTCATGATTCTGGACACACAAAAATATTAAAAGTTATAACAGTTTTTAAAGGAAACTGAATTTCCTTTTACTTTTTCACTTAGTGTCACGTGACTTTTATTTATAAATTTATTGTCATTGTCAATACAACCCCGCTACGCCCACACCTATTCACGGGTCATTACCGTTAATTGACTTTTTCACTTATTATCACGTGACTTTTATTGATAATGTTATTACCATTGTCAATACAACCCCGTTACGCCCACGCAGACTGTTCACAACTCACTACCTTTAACTGGAATGTCTAAATATAATTTTAACGAAATAAGAAATACTTTTGTGTATAGCGTTTTTGTTCATATACCTACAGGTGAACTCGTATTCTCAGATATGATTATTGTGATATTTAATATGTATATATATATTTTTTTCTTTTTCTTTTTTACACATGTTCCGACAGACGTTTTTAGTTTATGTTCATACCCACAAATTTATATTATCTACAGGGTCCTGTTATCGACTTAATTTGCATAAAACAAACATGAATGTACAGTTAGTATTTTTACTTGTTGTTTTCTTCCTTTTTGTGCTCCTTTCTATTTCATACTGCACCATGGAGATCAATCATTTCTGTTACTATCCTAGAATATCCAGTTGTATCTTATTCATAGATTTACACGTAAAGCAAATATTAGAATATGGTTGATTACATGACTCACAGAATTACAACTGGATTATTTTACTGTAAAACTTATGGATCTGTGAAAATGTCAAAAAGAATGAGATCTGATAATTTTTAATATTTATTTTAGACATGTTGTCAGTATTTAAGATATATTTAACTGCAACAGTGACAGCAGTTTTCTTAAGTTTTATGCAAGCGTATTCAAGTAATACAAATGTTCTATTAGAGATAACCGTATAACTGACGAACTGTACGAACGAACCAAATGTACATTATGGGAGCAGTTAAGGTTAAAGGCCCCTTTTTCAGTCCAATGTTAAACCTATGGAAATTTTATGTAAAACCCCCAGCCTAAACGGCTTGTTGCTTTATTCCAAAAATTCATCTGCAAATTATTGAGATAATTGCCAATGCAAAGCTACCATCATTTTATGCTAGTATCAACAAATTTAATGATTTTGCAGAAAAAATCTTGAAAATCTTGTGGTAGTTGGATGTTTTCTGGGACAAAAATGCGGTCTGTTCGAATGATTTGCCGTTTTTATATTGATTATCGTAAATAACTTATTCTTTTGTTCATAAAACTTGCAAAGAATGGTAGCTTTGTATGTATAAATGAAAAAGCTATATGCAAACGAAGTTTGGTGAAGAACCAACAAGCCGTTATGGCTGGGGGTTTTACATAAATTTTCCATAGGTTTAACATTGGACTGAAAAAGGGGCCTTTAACCTTAATTATTCAATATATCAAATATAAAATAAACAAACAAAATATAATAAATATGGAGAAAATATAACCTAAAAAGGTTTTATAGATATAATAAAATAAAATGTGAACATATCACCATGCATATTAATGTAAAAATTAAATATTAGAAATTTTGTACCGGATGTTGATATACGAAACAGTCGTAACTACTTCACGCTATTTCTATTTCGGGTGTATCGGATTACCCTTTCTATATTTAGCTAGTTTATCGGTCTGTTTGACTTATCAGTACAGGTACTCGTTTGGCGGTATCACGGATTGAGCTTTGTCGAACTGTCGAACTGTATATGGAGAACTACCCGTTTTATTTTGTATCGAAGTGCTCACAGTAACTACGAAATACACGTTCTGCTTAGTTTATTTATTCATATGATATGTTTTACCTTTAAAATACGAATTTATATAATATACTTATGTGGCAATATGCATGCAAGGAGTTCCCACGAGTTATAAAGCCATTCGCATGTGCTGTTCAGTCGTTTCCATGAGTTTTGAAGTCGTTTCTACGACTTATTTATCCGTTCACATGATGAAAGTCTTCAAAAAGTGTCGGTCACTTTGATTAGTATGCGTGAAAGATTTATTGGCGATTTTTTTATTGAAGGTCTAATTTGTGTTAAAATCTGTGCGAAATTTAAAACTATGAAATGAAATTTTTATTACGATGAAAAATGGAAAAAAAATGTAATTTATTTTACGAAAATGCATAGACATATTTTACATACTTGTTAAATGTAAGCTAACAGGAATCCTCACGAGATTTTATAAAACTGATTAACAAGACTTAACAAGATTTATACAAAATTAACGTATTCTTAAAATAGGATGCTTTTACAGTGCACATTTTATAATCAGATGCCATTTAGACTTCCAAAAATTAATTTTTTAAATCATGTTCAGTTAGCTTCTTCGTCGATTTGAAGACGGAAACTACTAAATATACCGATCTTTACACGACCGAAAAAAGTGCGGTCGTATTTTGGTGTGGCACAGTCGTCGGCATTGTCGTCTGAGGACTAATGGAACAACGACAGTAGAATACCGAAGGAATAAGGGAAGCGCTGACTACAAAAATCGAAGTCCAAAGACATGGCAAAAACGGTAACAGGTAAAAACAAAGATTGTTAGACAACCTGTTCTATAGAAGATGGATCAAAATAAAAGCATAATGTTCATTTTGCACAGAGTAAAGGTTATAATTAAGATTTGGTTTGTTGCCCACCCTTTTCAGAATTGGGGCCAATTGAGCCGAATTGGAATTTTCCATATTGACCTACAGGTCGGTTATTTTTTTTATCGTATTTTAATGGTTTTTTCATTTTTGGACAGTTGGGCATGTCAACAGATCAACGTAGCGTTTTCAGCTTCCAATAATTAGGGACCTATAGAGGCTTAATTCATTATATGAACAAAAATAGGATTTAGCAACCATGTTTTGGATATTTTTATGCAATATTCTTCTTTTTCCAGAGTTCTTAGAGCAGAACATAAGGCATACATAATGTCAGTTCACATTGGTAAAAAGAGTATAGGTCTACGTGGTTCATCAACCCAATATGAACTTTTGTGTGTCACAATGCCAATAAATGTCATACGAATAATCGTATTTCTCATTGAAACTTTCATAGTTCATATGAAATTGTTATTCCCATAGGATATTTTGCTCCAAAGAGACTTTTAAAGGTTTCCATTGGATTTATAAGGGAAGTTCTTACGAACAATACGTGATTGTTCCTTTGGGAATAAAAATATCCAATGGGAACTATGAAAGCTACAATATCATCCTTCTTGTGTAGCATTACAGTGTATTCCGGCTATTTTTTTTTTCGGATTACATATTTTGTTTTTAAGGGTAGCTTATTAAATGCTCAATATTATTTCCTGACACTGAAATAAAAATTTTTCCAACGACATTTTCTTTATGCAGATGTGCATCGAACATTTTTGCATGAAATAAATGATTAAGAAATTTTAGATTTAACAGGTGGTTTCAATCAAACGGAATAATGTGCATACAACTGCGGAATGAAGTCAACAGAAAAGAAATATTCGTCAAATTTTGAAATTATACTAGGTTAAAGTAGATCCTCTTTCAAAATATTACTTTAATACCCTTTTGTTACTCCTGAGAAATAGTTATAGCCTACACAACATAACATTTTAATCGAGTTTACCTTACCATACTCACATAACAGGTGAATCGAGTTTACCTTACCATACTCACATAACAGGTGAATCGAGTTTACCTTACCATACTCACATAACAGGAGAATCGAGTTTACCTTACCATACTCGATTGCTCTCTACATGTACATGTTAAAACCTTTGATAGAGAAATATGTCCAAATCATTAAAAAAAGTCAAGATGATAGTTATCAAGCACATACTAATAAAACAGGATATTGTGATTGATTGAGTAAGCCAAAAATGCAAATTATTAATTTTAGCAAAACAGACAAATTGATAGATCCCCTTTCGTATGATATGTGTGTTTCCCATGATAAGTTGTTACGTTCGTATGATTCGTCAGTTATCCGGTAATCTCTATTAATACTACTTCTTTTGTTGATTGTATGTGGAGATATTGAAACTAATCCAGGACCTATAGATCTCAAACATGCAGGTACCAATACTGGTCTGACCTCCAGAATTCTGTTGAGAAAGCACTTGATGTTTCACCGTATTTATGTATTGTTGGGGACTTGAATGTTGATCTTTTAACTGTAAGAAGTCATAAATTAATTGATATTATGACTAATTTTTCTCTTGTAAATGTAATAAACGAACCAACCAGGGTGTGCAATACTAGATCGAGTTTATTAGATGTCGTTCTTCTGAGTGATTTTTGTAATTGCTCGGAGTCATCTGTAATTATTGTTGATAATGAAATAAGTGATCATCACGGAACGCTTGTAGGCATTGATATTCCAATTCATATTAATCGTAGTTATACACGTGATGTTTGGAACTATAAACGAGCGGATTTTGAACAATTTAATTCTTTAATTGATGAATATAATTGGGAAGTTGTCTTCCAAAATTGCAACGACGTCAACGCAGCATGTGAAATCTTCACAAGTAAATATCTCGAGTTTGCTAAAATATGTATACCCTTAAAGACCGTAACCATACGACCTAATGACAAACCCTGGTTTACTTCAGAACTGCGACGGGAAATTAGACGACGAGACAGACTGCACAGAATAATGAAACGGACGAACAAAAACAGACATTTTAAAATTTAAAAGACAGAGAAACAAAGTAAACAATATGAAAAAATATGCGCGAACTGCTTTTTTCGAAGATGTAAATGCACACCCTATTACCGGCAATCCCATCTACAGTGGCTATCCCGCCTGCAGATTTGTAAACAACTTGAAAACAGAAGGAGGTGGTGATTTCACCTACAAATAAATCATATTTTTATTCAATAATATATTTGTCTTTTATGCTTTAAATGTAGCTAACATGTCTATGAATATTCGTGACAAATACTAATTAACGATCTTTTGAAACTTCGGAGATTTTGGGGAAGAAATTTGCAATTTTCAAATTTATTGCTGAAAATCTGCATTAAAACACTTTTCATCTAAAAACGCCTTTATAAAACTTAAGAATTTCGACGCTTATGTAATGTGCAACATTTGACTTATTGTATATGAAATCTAGCTTTTCATTAAGTACTGCATAACAGCGGAATCCTCATTTTATTTCCAGCTCTTGGCAATCCCAAACAACAGGTTTTAAAATTATTGACTATCACTGAAAACAGATAGTGACGATCCCAAACGATGAACTAAGCTTAAAAGAAACAAACAAAATTATTTGTATTTAAAGAGGGTAGCGTAGTAAACATATTGTTTCAACTTGATATATTTTTTTTCATAAATTGGTGGCCTTTATATAGGAAAAATGAAAGGATATGGAGTGAATGTACATGTGACAAAAACGCACACGATACATAGAAAACTCGTTTATCAAGGACAGGGCTTTTATTCCCGTCTACATCTTGATGTCGCCTGAGGGTCTTCAACAAGAGGTGAACAATATTCTGAGCATGCAATTTATTATATGAATATACTATGTCTTTTTAATATGGAGACAGATTTATAAAAGCATTGTTATGCTTCTTTCTGAATCCTATTTGTTGTTATAATATGCATATGTATAATATTTGTATGTTACTTAACTAATAAATATGTTTAAACCAACAATATTCACCCTCTCATGCGAGATCAAGAAGGCCCCTAGCGTGCACATAAGCGGTATTCTTGACAAAAATTATATCAAGGTCACTCCCTTGCTCCCCACCCGCCATGGAGTGCCAACTTGGGCGTTACCGGAGCTTTCATCGAGTCCTGGGCAAAATAAAGCAACGCTGACCACATAAATTCCATGATCAAGAGGCTCTCAAGAGCCTGTATTGCTCACCCAGAACATAAATTCGAAGAACAAGAGACTCTCAAGAGCCCGTATCGCTCACCTGGAGCATAACCAATGAAATTAGTAAAAAAAACGTTTGTTAAGGGTCTTACTTTCAAACTATATAAAGAAACATTTGTGTCAAATTGTCCAACATTTAATCATTTTTCCCTGCTACCTGCTTTCTTGATCAGCACTTCATAAATAATTCATGCCATATTTCTTATAAATGCATTCAGAAGTTCTATAGAAGATCTTTGTATGTATTTCTCATAGGGTCCAATTTTGAAAATTCCCTGCTGGCAACCATGTTTGGTGACAATTCGACAACAGAGTAAAAACATTTGGTCATGGACCTGAACAACATATTTATCAATCTAACAATCTAACACTTTTGTGGCAAAGTTTGGTTCTAATTGTCTCAGCACTTTCAGAGGAGAAAATCTTTGAATGTCTTTTCTAAAAGGGTCCAATGTTAAAACTATGCCCCCCGCTAGCGGCCAGTGCTCAATTGCGATTGGTCAGTTAGATATTTTACCCTAGTGCATTTTATTCAAAAGGAAGGCATACACTACCGGAATTAATTCACTGTTACACCGGAAGCTGAAGCCAAAGTCAGCATATATTTTTTCACATTTTTTTTGCAGAGGACAACCTTAAGGCTATCGATGCCAAGTTTGGTACCAGTTGTCTTAGCAGCTTCGGAGAGGAAGATCTTTGAAAGTGTTTTCCTAAGATCTAATGTTAAAATTATTTTTCCTGCTGGTGGCAGTCTTTGATATAGCACAGATACGAAAAACAACGTTTTTATTTTTTGCAGAGGACCACCTAAAGACTATTTTGGCCAAGTTTGGTTCCAATCAGCTCAGCAGATTCAGATGAGAAAATTTTTGAATATCTTTTCCCATAGGGTCCAATGTTTATACAGTATTGCCCACTGGCAGCCACCTTGGATAGCTGACCTGAAAAACAACTTTTTTGCAGGGGGACCACCTTCGAACTACTATGGCCAAGTTTGGTTCTCATTGGCTCAGTAGTTTCGGAAGAGATCTCTTAATGTGTATTCCAATAGGGTCCAATCTTAAAACTATGTTCCCCGTTGGCAGCCATTTTGGATAAAGCGCTGACCTGAAAAACATCTTTTTTTTTCGCAGGGGACCAGTGGCAAAGTATGGTTCTACTTGACTCAGCACTTTCAGAAGAGGAGAATATATTTGAATGTATTTTCCCATTGGGTCCAACGTTAAAACTGTGTTTCCCGCTGGCGGTCATCTTTGTAGAGGACCATCTAAGGACCATTGTGGCCAGGTTTGTGTCAAATTGGCCCAGTAGTTTCAGAGGAGAAGATCTTCAAAGAAAAGTTTACGCCAGACGGACGAATTTGGAATGAACTCATCCCTCTCACCTTACTGAACATTTATACAAAGTTCTGGTAAATTCTGCAATATAGTTCTTAGATATTCAATCCTCAGTTTATTGGAGAAAGAGTAATAATAATAAGAAGAAGAAGACTTCTTCTTGCGTGACATCAAAAATAAAGAAAACAGAACAATACCGCTTACGTCCGCGGCGACACAAATACGAAAAGGAATAAAAAAGAAGAAGTCGCTCTAATATATGATTTTTAGCAAGAACATGCCGATAAATTTCAATTCTTTCAAATATCATTGTTTAAGGTAGCACGAGAGTCCTTTGTGATTTAAGCATGGATAGATCAATATAATGCACTGGATGAAAATAGAAAACGGGGTTTGGGAGATGAGGGGGTTATGATTAGAGGAATTTAATACAGTGTTGAGAAGTGGGAGGATGGCAGGCACAGGAGATTAAGAAAGTGGGCTTAGATTTCGGAAAATGAAGTTGTGAGATTTGAATTGGAGGTTGCAAAGGGTGGGCTATTAAAGTGGATAAAAAGAAGGTGGAAGAGTATGAATACTTGTTCACCCCTATTCATAGCTAAACTTCGTATTTACTTTTCTAACTAAGTCAGTCCGGTAAGTCAGTGATACCGTTTTCTCAATATTTCAGAAAACTGAAATTTTTGTACTGATAAACTGAAATGATATGAAGGAAAATAAATAAAAAATAAGGAAAACTCGAATTCAAAATTCATGCCAAGTCTAAGTTAAGCTCAAAAGTATAGTTGGTTCTAGGACTATGCCCTTTAAAGTTTCAATTTTTTTACCATTCTCACAATAACTTTTGAACGAAAACAAGTTGTTTACAACTGAACATTCTGCAATCTATCAACACTTTTTTGAAAATTTTTATGGCCATAACATTGTTCACAGCCCTAAAATGTAAGAAAAACATGACGCCAAAGTGATAAATGTGATCAATTATAATCAAATAGCATGATTACTATATGAGTTCGGGATTGCCACTTCCCATTTATAATCTGTTGTCAGTGATAACTATATCTGTTGTTTGTGATAGCCAAAAAAAGTGTTACCTCTGAAATAAAATGACGATTTCGTCCATATGAGGAGGTAAATGAATGACAGTTTTTGATATATAATAAATAAAGACCTATATTTTTTATATGTATTAAAATACTAAAGCTAATTTCCGTATTATTGCAAAATTAAACTATTTTTCGGACGATCCCGTGTAATAATCTTTTAAAAAGTACTTTAATTCAGCGAAAACTCCCGATCTATGATACTTCATACAGTAGTATTTGACTCATATGTTAACCTATACATATAAAATAAATAACAAAAACAATGGAAAGGTTCAATGGGATAAAGACAAAATTATGATACAACAAAAGACTTATGGTCTGTCACTGCAAACTTGTTTACAAATCTGCAGGCGGGATAGCCACTGAAGTTGGGATTGCCGGTAATAGGGTGTGAAATGGACTTATTGACAAATACTCAAAATCCGACTCCAAGGCATATTGGAAATTAATTAAGCAGCTTACAAATTCCAGTCAGTGTGTTGAAATTCCCCCTATATTAAATATTGAAAATGATTCTTTAGTATATACCGACCTTGATAAAGCAGAATTACTCAATGACTAATTTTGTTCCATTTCAAACTTAAATGACGACCATACCGACCCACCCCTATTTATGCCACGAACCAGTGAAAGACTTTCCCAAGTTTTTATTACAGAAAATGAAATAAAAGATATATTAAAAATATTAAAATTAGAGAATTTCTCATATGGATATACTATCATACTTTCAAATTGTGGCATTTATCTTTTTGTAATTTCGAAATGTATTTCTGACCACATTTTTAAAGTGCCCACATCTCCCTATTTTATATTGCCAAGTTTTCTTACAATCAACTTGGTGAGTGCCCTGTGTTTGTCTATATGTTGTTATTATCCACTAGCTTAAAACACTAGGGATTTTGTCGAGCAACGGATGACAGCGATTGTAAGAGCGCTTTGCCAGTTTAATCTATGTTTGTTGACAATCCCGCAGCCATGACCAGAAAAGACATGGATGCAGCGTTGTTCAACAATTAGCAAATAATTCCGCTCAAACCGGTGCTAGGGGCCGTCTTGTACTTTATATGAGGTATAAGCAAAGCTCATTGTTGAAGGCCTCATTGTGACTTCAAGATGAAGAACAACAATAAAAGCGTTGTTCCTTTGCTTGTTATACCCCACGCAACGAAGTTGCGGAGGGTATATAGTTTTTGACTGGTCCGTCAGTCCGTCCGTCCGTCAGTCCGTCCGTCTGTCATCAAGTGGGTACACCATTTGTCCGGATAACTCCTCCTACAGTTTTTAAGCTCGGAAGTTTTCATTTTGCAGGTTGATTGTGCACATATCAAAGATGTGCATACTACTTGGATTTTGATTTTTGATAATATTTCAGGAAACTGCACATTGTTGAACTTTGTCATTTTTATGCATTATATTGCATATAGGGTACACCATTTGTCCGGATAACTCCTCCTACAGTTTTTAAGCTAGGAAGATTTTATTTTGATGGTTGATTGTGCACATATCAAAAATGTGCATACTACTTGGATTTTAATTTTTGATAATTTTTTAGGAAACTAACCATTGTTGAGCTTTGTTATTTTTATGCATTATATTGCATATAGGGTACACCATTTGTCCGGATAACTCCTCCTACAGTTTTTAAGACATTTTACACGATGATTGTGCATCTGTAAGAGATGTGCAGACTACTTGGATTTCAATTTTTGATAATTTTTAGATAATGCAGGATTATCCGATATGTGGGGGCGTGGGGTATGTGAGCCTGCTCACTAAGGCTCTCTAATTTCTACCATGTATTTGTAGAGACTTTGTTTCATGTGCATTTACTCCATATCTTTTCATTCGCCATTTGCTGTTTTTTTTTCTGAACTAATCTCTCCAAATTCAACAAATATAATGTCAATTGAAAATTCCATGATTCCAACGACGACCTCCTCCGTATTCGTTGTGTTGGAATAAGTATAGTTTTTATCGGAATAAGTCAGATGTTTACAATGCACCAAGTATAATGCTTTTTACCGACTCTCGTTTAACATGTGGAATTTATAGAGTAGTTTTTATTTACAGTTTATAATGCAGAGAGTAGAAAAATCAAATGTTTTAGTATTCTTCCAAATCTTTAGAGGTTTTTTAGAACTCACAACAATAAATCACGAGGTCATCATTTACCCTTTGTTTATGTAAAACTGGAGTTTGTCTGTCCAG
>MJUU01024666.1:0-10497 GCA_002080025.1 Modiolus philippinarum
ATTTTGAAATGAACTTAAGCAGAAAAACTTAACGTGGCCACTAGACCTCGAAATTGAGGTCAAAGTCACATGACAAATGTCAGACTGGCATATACCCAAATAAATCTTGCTATAGGACAAATATTGTGAGTCTAGAGGCTACAGTTGCTGAGAAATAGACATGAATGTGAAAATTTAACAAAGTCACTGAACCATGAAATTGAGGTCAAAGAAACATGACAGGTGTCAGACTGGCGTGTACCCATATAGATCTCCCTACAAACAAAATATGACGGGTCTAGGTGTAACAGTTACTGAGAAAAGGACTTGAATGTGAAACTATGTCGCAGATTTTCTAAGTTCACTGAACCATGCAATTGAAGTCAAGGCAACACGACAGGTGTCAGACTGCCTTGTACCCATATAGATCTCACTATAGACCAAATATGACAAGTCTAGGTGTTATAGTTCCTGAGAAAAGGACTTGAATGTGAAACTATGTCGCAATGTTTATGTGCTTATTGAACCATGAAAACAAGGTCAAGGTCATCCAAAATATATGCTGCTGGAAAGGTCATCACTTGGTGGTGCTGTGGACCAAAGATGATGTTTGTATGTATTACCCTTGAAAAGTTATGAAGGTTTTAGAAAAAAGTTTACGCCGCCGCCGCCGTCGCCGTTGCCGGATTGCTATACCTATGTCTCGCCTTCAGCGACTTTCGTCGCAGGCGAGACAATATATGACGTTTCAAACAAAAATTTGAACGTCATAATCCTCAAACGTCATATTTCGACGGGAAACGTTTTCGAATTGCCGGTTTATCGTGGTTTCTCATGCGTCACATGACGAGACTTACAGACCCTATGAAATGAGAAACTCACAATGAACAGGAATCAATTGTGCCCTTGGTCATGCATAAAAACCCTTCCAAAAGTAATGTCTATGGAGATCACATACAGGTCTATTTTCAAGATGTGAGAAATTTCATTATCAACTAAGTTCTTATTGTAGAACATTGTAGAAACTACATATGTATAACATACCATGTGATATTTACAGTATTTAACACACTAAAGTTGTTGGGTTCACCACCCTCTATCACAATTTTCCTTGGAAGATAGTTGTCATCAGAACCATCTAAAGTAATCTTTAGTTCTCTATAATAAAAAACACAAAATAATATTGCTACATTACATGAGATTTTACAATGGACTATAGTAAATCCAGAATTTTCAAAAATGCAAATGAAAATATGGTGGATCAGCAAGCATTCATTCCATTGATTTATTCACTTTTTTACCTTTTTGGGGCCATTTAGGGCTTGCTATATGGTGTGAGGTTCCTCACTGTGTTGAATACCGTACGGTGACCCCTAGATGCTTTGTTTTGGGTCGTTATAACCTGGATATGGGATGTTGTCTCCTTGACATTTACCCCCATTTCCTTTATTTTTTCATATTCATAAGATTTTGCGAGAAAATAAAGTGGAGCATGTTGAATCAGAGTTGGACCTGTCTGCTGCATCATCTGTAAGGAGAACTACTCCAGGTCAAAGTTAAAATCATGTGATTCACATGAAAACAAACATAATGAAATCAGAAAAGTTGTGCCTCTCATGCCAACATTTGTAAACAGCAGAGATATAAAGTATCAATTCAGCCATTTAATGCTCTTTTTGAAATAAACTATCAACCATGCTAAAATAAAAATTCATTATTTATAGGGTTTTATACATACTTTTGTTTTTTTGTATGGACTTTACCATGGAGGTAACACATCAAGCTTGCCCTTACAGGCTTACTTCAAATCTGGCTGTGATAAAGTCTGTATCAAAAACAAAATGTCCCATATTTCATATGTACAACACAGATATACCAAGCTTAAAATTGTTTGCTGTAGAAGAATGATGTGAGTCACTGTGTATTTGTTTTTGTATTTCCTATTACTGAACACTAAAATTTGTACATGTACTGTTAAAAAACTTACGAGATAACAGCACCTTTCTTCATCTTAAGTTCTATCCAGTGTCTTCCTGCACTTCCATCACTCTCCCAATAAGTATCTGGATCCCCATCAGTTAAGGGTGAGGAACCAGTTGATTCGTCCTAGACCATCAAATAAAATCTGGAATCACTTACTGAGTTACGGGAACAAATGAAGTGAAGCATTAACTAAGAGTGAGTGCAAGAAATGACTACAGAACATTCAAACTTGAATGCTGGTTAAGTGTATATTTACAAAACTAATGCATGTTATTATAATACACGTATTACACATGTAAGTTGCAATTAGCAAATGTAATTATATTCAAGATAAGTAAATTATAAGGAAACAAATTTTGCTTAAAATTTTGTACTCATTGTTACCACCTTTACCCCAGTTAGTTGGAAAAATTAGATCTAAAAAAATATATAAACACTGTTCATAAAATGTAAGTTCAAATACCATTAAAATCTGAAAATAACATAAATAAGAAACAAAGCAGTTACTTTCAAGAAGAACAATTTAGGTCCAATATAGTCCAGAAATGGTAAAAGATACATGTACTTAAAATCCATCAAAGCAATATAATTGATTGATTGATTAGTTAGAGTTTAACGTCCAATGAGCAATATTTCAGCTATATCAGGACGAGAACAAGTTAATCAATTCAAAACAAATTGTAAGTAAAAGAAGAAAGAAACAAAGGTGGAAGGGACAACCGGGGCAACGACTTTTGATTGCCACTGGAAAAGAGGAGAAATGGGTAGGGGCAGGAAATTTAGCCTTCTATACGACACCCAGTGCGTCTGCTCTCTTTAGAGAAATATAGAAGGGGTCTTTATACTGCATGGAGCGTGGCGTTTCTCCACACAGTTTGGCTACAATGGTTCGCGGTCAGGCTTTCCGTATTATGACCTGACTACCCCGCAAAGACAGGGCATTCCCCTATCCACCACCTGGGGACGCGCCCGGCAGCTCTGTAGCCAAAGCCCCTGAAAACCTATTCAGGTGCCGGGTCAAAGCAATATAACAATATTCTTAAATACTAAAGCTATCGCCAAAAACAGACTAATACTCTGCATCTGCATTTGAGTATTACAGTATATCATTTTGAAATTTTAACCTTCAGCCACATGGTTATTGGTTAGTAAATCTAGCAGAAAAAAGCCTGACAGGAATAACTTTGCAGGATTCATTCCTAACAGGCCATATCTACTACTTCATATAAAGAGTAATACATTAAATAATATATAATAAGGAGGATACAAGGAATTTTTAACCGAGCTCTGGACAAACTTGAGAATGTGCCTATAAGACACGGATGCCCCGCCGACAAATTTTTCATAATAGATAGCCCAAGTCAATCGGGCATAAAAATTAGTTCCCGGTCACTGAATCATGAGGAATTACCTTTAGAGATGATTGTTATATAAACTTTTGTTGAATAATGGAAAGAAAAAAGAACACCATACTAAAGGCTTTTAAACATTAAATATTGGTCAAGTTATAAAATTATCCATGAATTATGTAGTATTCACCAATTAAACATCTAGCTGTTTGAAATGGGCCTAATGCAAAAATTTAACAAAGTCATTCAAGCAGAAAATAAACCAAAAGTCACTAAAGCCAAAAATAAAGTAGGTCAAATTGGCCCTGATTTGGATAGTACTCATCAAGTTGATTTATTTTGATGCAACAACATTGGGATAGCATGTTAAGTCGATGAGAAACAGACTTAAATGCAAAATTTAACAAAAGTCACTCAAACATAAAATATAGGTCAAAGCCAACTAACTGTCAATGTTTTGGGTAGTACTCATCAAGGCAATTAATTTGATGAAACATCATATTGTTATAATGTGCAGCTGTTGAGAAATGGACTTTAACACAAAATTTAACCAAAGTCACTGAAACGTAAAATATACAAATGTAGGTCAAAGCCACCTAACTGTCAATGTTTTGGGTAGTACTCATCAAGGCAATTAATTTGATGAAACATCATATTGTTATAATGCGTAGTTGTTGAGAAATGGACTTTAACGCAAATTTAACCAAAGTCATTCAAGCATAAAATATAGGTCAAAGCCACCTAACTGCCAATGTTTTGGGTAGTACTCATCAAGGCAATTAATTTGATGAAACATCATATTGTTATAATCTGGGACTAATATATTGACGGGATTTGAAACTCTATAACAAACCAGTTTGATCCAATCAAATCCTATTGACAGGCAAAATACCCATAATGCATTGCGACCAAGACGCCATATAGCCATTTTCGTAGATATAGATTTTCGTTTTCGTCGGTGTTTGAAAGGAAATATCTATCAATAGAACCATCTCATGCACCAATAAGTGTCACAAAAGTTTTTTAATGTCTAATGTTTACTTTACAAGTGTTTATCATCACCTTCCCAGTCGGGTTAAACGATTTTTTTTACTCTAGGACATCGTGACGCTATATTTCGTGAGAAAAGTGATCGACCTAGGCAATGTTTTCGTGCATATTTTGAAGAAATTATTTGTTAAATCATGAAATAAATGTGAAATTCAAATAGAACGTAAAATTTTACATATCATAGAGTGCCTTGATGCATGATTTGTTGTTAGATTTAGTTGATTACATGCTTTGCAAGAAATTGTGTGATCGCCATTTCCTGACGAAGTGATCGACGGTAGCAATATATTTACGTACCTTTGTGAAGAAATCATAAATAAATGTGAAATTGCAATGGAAAATATTTACTTTCATATCACAAAGTACTTTGAGGTAGGTTTTATTGTGATATTGCAGGCTTCGTAACCAAATCGATATGTCACCATTTTGATGAGAAAATGTCGACAGTTTGAAATACCAAGAAAAAAACAATCAAAAATCAATAACAGAGAAAAATAATTCTTCATTTTTAAAATTGCTACCAATTTAGTTCTTTGATCATTGAAACTTTCTTTCATTATTTTTATTAATTACAAATGATTAGTAGTCAATCACTAATTCAATTAAAAGGTATGATATTTTGATTAATTCTTACAGATCGTGTTCAAAATAAACATACATGTACATAATTTGAATATTTTCAATACCTTGAACTAAAGTTAAAGACAAAATAAACAATAACGCTTTCTTTTTCATTTATAATAATTTTTCTGCAGATCTTGGACTAATATTAGTCCCAGGCAGAAATTACAAAATGTAAAAATTGTTAAATAAAATTATTTAAGATTTACATATAATGGGTATATATTAATTATCTTTATTCACAGTTTTATCTTTGTTGTTTTAAATATATAGATAAAATTAATACTGTTAACATCAGAAATTAAGCATGTTTTCACTAAACAAGAGGCTCTCAAGAGCCTGTATCGCTCACCTGGGACCTGCAGCACTATAATTCCAAATTGATGGTCCGTCTTTGGTGGTGTATAAGAATCAGAAACTTTTTATAAAATTTAATTAAAATTGTTCAAGCAGTTTCAGAGAAGATTTTTGAATGCAGTTTCCAAACTTAAGGGACTAAGTTAATCTACGTTCCCTGCTGGCAGCTATTTAACATAAAACTTTGAAGAGGGTCACATAAGGACTATCATATCAAAATTCTACTGAAATTGTTCAAGCAGTCTCAGAGGAGAAGATCTTTTTATGCATTTCCCACTGGGTCCAATGTTAAACTATGTTTTGCTACTGGTGGCCATGTCGGAAGACGGATCAGCACCAAAGTAACAAGCTTGGTCAAATCAAAATCTCACAAGTTTCATTTATGCAATGTTTAAATTGAATCCATTCAATGGTTTTCCATGATATCTTTGTATGCATTTCCCCATTGCTGGCAGCCATGTTGGATGATGGATAAGAACTGAAGTAACAACACTTGGTCAGCTTCTCATAAGCAAAGTTTGGATTATGCAGTTCTCTAGAAGAAGATCTTTTGTTAACTTAATTTCACAGCTGGTGACACTTGGTCAGCACCTGACAGGCATCATTCATGTCATGTTTGATTTAAATCCATTTAGCAGTTCTCTAGAAAATCTTGTGTGCATTTCCCATAGGGCCCAATGCTGTCCGCATGTAAGATGACAGATTGGCACCAAAGTAATAACACTTGGTCAGCACCTCATAAACATCATTCATGCCATGTTTGGTTCAAATCCATTCAGTGGTTCTAAAGTAAAAGTTCTTTGTATGCATTTTCCCATAGGGTCCAATGTTAAAATTAAGATCCCCACTGGCGGCCATGTTGGATGATGGATCGGCACTAAAGTAACAACACTTCGTCAGCACCTCATAAGCATCATTCATGCCAAGTTTCGTTCAAATCCATTCGGTGGTTCTCAAGAAGAAGTTCTTTGTATGAATTTTCCCATTAGGTCAAATGGTAAACTAAGTTCCCCGCTGGCAGCCATCTTGGAAGCGGTTGGAAAACTTGAATGTGTTCAATAAAATATAGTCCTTAACATGCTGAACATTTTTGCATTTTAAACTTGACCTCTATCTCAAAGCGTTTTTGAAATATAGGACATAAAGTAAAAAATCACGAAAAATTTGACCAATAAAGGACCACAACCCATATATAGGTACTTGGATTTTCTTCAAAATATCCATGTGGTTAGATCTTAACATGCTGAACATTTTTGCAATTCAAACTTAACCTCTATCTGTTATAGTTTTTTCAATAAAAAATAAAAAACATCAAAATTTGAAAATTTTATGGAAAAAGGGCGATAACTTTTAGACGGGTTGTCAGATTTTCTTCAAAATTTCAGCATGCAGGGGTTAATCCCACCTTTTGTACACAGGGTCCTGTGCCTTTGAAATTGGGAAATTTCATGCGATTTGTTCAAAATTGGGAAAAATAGTAGTAAGTTCAACAGTTGGTTTGTAATAATGTGTGCTTTCTTTTTACTCTCCCTTTAACTGCAAAGTTTGTTCAAAGTGATCATGTATGCATTAAGAAATCACATTATCAAGCTATGTAAAGTGAACATTTTTATTTCTATACTCTTTTTTTATGATTCTTAAAAATGTCAACTATCTCGGGCTGTGCCTTCAGTTTTACTGAAGGTGCTGGTTTAAAAAAAATCTAAACTCTGATCACAGGAGTAGAAATTTTCGCTATGTTTTATTTCAAGCTGACATATAAAGACCCACACATTGAAGTTTCACGTCCATAGGGAGTGAAACAAACAGGTCGTTTCACTCACTACATCTAGTAAAACGGCTTTAATATTTCCAATTGTAATGAATCTGATAAGGTTATTATCAACTACGTGCCGATTTTGGCAACTTCTGATATGACCTCAACAAATAAACAATCTGGTACTCGATACTATAGGTAAGTAAGCGAAAAACAAACCGGAAATGAAGGAACCAGAGCAGGTATTCGGCATTCCTCGGGCGCTTTCATAATCGCAGTAACAGGTGACTGGTTTACCGCTAACTGATAGGTGCCAGTCTATTTCATGTAAACAAAACCCCGGTACTTGAACTATTTTAACGTCATGGTTGGACAAAAACAAATTTGGGAATTTTATACCTTGAAATTGAGAAAAATAACGTTTTTTGCCCATTGGGAATGGGGCAGAATTTCGGCCCATTTCGGCCCCTAAATGCACTACAGATTAGGCCCTGGCATGGGTAGATCTTCTCATGCTGATCATTTTTATCCCATGTCAGATTTTTGATATCTGTAACGGTTTTTGAGTTATTTGCCAAAAACTGTAATTTACCCCTATGTTCTATTTTTAGTAACGGCAGCCATGTTGTTTGACCTAAGACATACAAAATAACAAATTTGAAACTAGATACCCTAGTGATGATTCAGTTAAAGTTTGGTTCCATTTGACCCAGTGGTTTCAGAGGAGAAGATTTTTGAAAGTGAGCTAACGACGGACGGACGACGGACAGACAATGGACGGATGACGGACGGACAATGGACGGACGCCAAGTGATGGCAAAAGCTCACCCTGGCATAGCCAGGTGAGCTAAAAATAATTCTTGAAATACATCGAGTGTGATCTTATAGAAGGGATAACTTAAGGCCCGTAATTAGTACATATCCATTCCGTTAAATAATCGCTGATTACTTTAGCCGCGACACCGCTTTTCGATGATCATCTAGAGTTTCAAATCCCGTCAATATATTAGTTCCAGTTATAATGCATAGTTGTTCAGAAATGGACTTTAATGCAAAATTAAACCAAAGTCACTCAAGCATAAAATGTAGGTCATGGATCCCTAATTGTTGGTGAATCTGTTAGTACTAATCAAGGTGCATGTACTGATGTAATATTATCAAAATACCACAAATGGACCTAAACACAAAACTTAACATCGGGACGTACGGACGTACGGACAAGGGTAAATCTATATGCCCCTTCTACTTCGTGGCTGGGCATGAAAATAAAAGAGGGTTTACTATCATAGAGGTCAAAGGTCGAAGCTCAAAGTCAAGGTCACATTGACCTATATTTTGTAAGCAACACATCCAATTTCATGATGCATCCACACACTAAGTTCGATCATCCTAGGTGCTACTGTACAAGAGGTCTGCTCAGGGCATGAAATAAACGTGGTTTAACTATCATAAAGGTCAAAGGTCGAAGTCAAGGTCACAGTGACCTAAATTTGTCATACAACACTTCGCCTTCCCATGATACTTCTACATAATAAATTTGATAATCCCAGGTGCTGTGGTACAAAAATTCTGCCAAGGACATGAAATGGACATGGTTTACTATTATAAAGGTCAAAGGAAAGTCAAGGTCACTCTGACCTAAATTTGGTATGCAACACATTGCCTTCCCATGATGCATCAACATATCAAGTTTGATAATCCTAGGTGCTGTGGTACAAAACTTCTGCTCCGGACACAAAATAGACATGGTTTTACAATTATAAAGGTCAAAGTTCAAAAGTTACGATTATAGTTACCTATCATCTTTCTGTTATCAGGTTATGAAAACTAAACTAGAAATCAGTGTTTTTTTTCAGCAACATTTACAAAGAATATATAGGGAACATACTATGAAAGCATTCTTACTGTTTATCTTTCATGTGTAATCACAGACTTCTCTTATTTGTTTATATTGAAGAGAGATACATGTATAATTACACTTTCTGTTGCCCTAACAAAATCTGTCTGTATGTTTAAGAGATATTTAATGTAGTTTACCAAATAAATTTAATTTACTGTGTTTCAAGTAAAAGTTTATACCAAAATTCTTGCTAGCAGCTAAAACTTTTTTACAAATTGACAGAACAAGAGTTGTCAGAAGACAACATAGCTCGCCGGGGATTCCAGTAATCTCAATGCACAATAAATTCGAAGTAATAGAAGGCTTTCTTCACAAGAAAGTCACATATCAAATATAAACATCCTATCACTAAACAACTTAATTCTAGAAGCAATGTTAAAGTCTTTAAAAAATACCCTCAGGGCAAGGTCAAGGTCAAAATGTCTACAAATATGGTACCATTAGAAAGCTCTCATCAAAAGAATGTCACATACCAAATATGAAGACCCCACCACTAAACAACTTAATTCTAGAAGCAAAGTAAAAGTTTTTAAAAAATTGCCCTCAGGGCAAGGTCAAGGTCAAAATGTCTACAAGTATGGTACCACTAGAAAGCTATCACCATAAGGAAGTCACATACCAAATATAAACACCCTACCACTAAAGGCATACCTTCTAGAGGCAAGGTTAAAGTTTTTTACAAATTGCCCTCAGGGCAAAGTCAAGGTTAAAATGTCTACAAGCATGGTATCAGAAGAAAGCTCTCATCATAAGGAAGTCACATACTAAATATGAACATCCTACAACTAAAAGCCTACCTTCTAGAGGCAAGGTTAAAGTTTTTTTAAAATTGCCCTCAGGGCAAGGTCAAGGTCAAAATGTCTACAAATATGGTACCACTAATTTGTTCAAACTGCAATGCATGCTGATGCTTTTCTCTGACTTGAATGTACATTTATGACTTCTAAATTCTTAAGATGGAAGCACTAAGAGAGTATGAAAATACAAACCTTAAGTGTGGATGATGAACATATAAAGTGAATATCAATTTGTTACTATAATATGAAGTATTAAATGCAAGAAAAATTTAAAAAAAAATATTAATAATCACATTTTTATCTTAATGTTGATTATTATCTGCATAGTACACATCGGCCCATGAAATTCGATACGCAAAAGTGACTAATGGTCTCAAAATCCTAGCTTAAACCCTGGCACTTATCATAAGGAAGTTACATACCAAATATAAACACCCTACCACTAAAAGCCTACCTTCTAGAGGCAAGGTTACAGTTTTTTAAAAATTGCCCTCAGGGCAAGGTCAAGGTCAAAATGTCTACAAGTATGGTACCACTAGAAAGCTATCACCATAAGGAAGTCACATACCAAATATAAACACCCTACCACTAAAGGCATACCTTCTAGAGGCAAGGTTAAAGTTTTTTACAAATTGCCCTCAGGGCAAAGTCAAGGTTAAAATGTCTACAAGCATGGTATCAGAAGAAAGCTCTCATCATAAGGAA
>MJUU01024670.1:9381-23308 GCA_002080025.1 Modiolus philippinarum
TAATTGTCTCTTTGTTGTCTTACAAGTTTGTAAAATTCATTGTCGTTAGTTTCATTAAGTTCCATAATTTTGTTATATTTGTTGTTTCAAGCCGTAGCCTCCAATTTTCGCTGTTGTGATCTCAATTCCTTTTTGCACCTCATCTTTTCCAGATAAAGTTGATTATTTTGACTCTTCGGTTTGCCTGCGTCTCTCCATTTTGCATGTGCATTTTTGCTGTTTTTGACTGCTTCTGCAATTTCATTCGTCCAGGGGATTTTCTTACCCTTTTTACGTACTTGCTTTTGTGGTTTTTTCTTCGGATTAAGTTTAGTTGATACTTCTAGTAATACATGACAGATGGATGAAATAATTTCAGAAACATTGCCATTTGTAAGATCTCCAGTAAAACATTTTGGTCACTAATGCTATCTTGGACTTTCTGCTCATATGAAACTTTATCAATCTTATCCCAACGTATTCTTTGATTAATGGCCATTTCTGTAGGTTGTTTGGCAAGGCGTAAATTGCATGTAATTTTGACTAAAACTGGGTTATGAGTTGATGCATTCAGAGGCTCTCTATCGAACGTAATATATGTATCGATAATATTATCTGATTGTAAAAAATAGTCAATCTGAGAAGCATCCTTCCCATTATTATGGTAAAAGGTAAAGATAGATTTACATTGTTCAGGTATAAGAAGTCTCTGTTCTTGGATAAACGACTGAAATTGTCTGTCCTGACTTGATGATCTATCGAGAGAAGCGTTCATATCACCACCTATAATTATTGGGGCCAAGCTACGGTATTTTTCAGTTATTTCTGAGATTTCATCTAATGTTTGTTGATACTCATCCGATGTGTGCTTATTTCCTCTACAGGGCATGTAGCATCCTATAAATATTATCGGAACTTCACTGTTAAATTTGGCTGCTATAATACGATTGCTACCATCTGGTAATAATTCTACAAATTGTTCTAATTCTATTTTAAAACATATAGCCACTCCGGCATAAACTCTACGTCTTTCGCTAGGATCTAATATATCTTCATCATCAAAACATTTTGTGAAGCAAATAAAGTCCTTTAAACATTCTTGTAGTTTTGAATTTTCGTACTTGTAAAGCCAATGTTCTTGTAGTAAGATTATATCTGCTCTTTTTGATAGCGTTTCAAGATATAATTTGTTACTAATGAGTCCTTCAATGTTAAACGTAATCACTGATAAATTGTCCATATTTAATACGGGTTGACTTTTAGTTGAATTATCTGTATCTATGTGTTTCGATATGGAGTTGGTACTAGTAGTTGTGTTAACTGATTGTTGCAAGACGGACTGGTACATTTCGGCGGCATTTGATGTAGTTGGGATGGTATCGAAGTTGAATCGCTCAGATCTCCTGGCGTATACAGTTGATTCCTCTTCATCGGAGTTTGTTGAATGTTCGGGGTCCTTGATGGTATATATATCGGATGTACTTTTTTTCTGACCTTCGGCGGAGAGGGTTTGTCTAAAAAATCCTCATTTATGATGTCGCTAGGCGAAGCAGGTATAATTTGGTCGTTATGAGTACTTTGATCGGTTTGAGTAGCGTGTTCAGGTCTTTCAGTTGAATTTTGATTAAAATATTTCGGACTTCGTCTACGTCTTGTTCTTGTATTAGTATGACCCTGTTGTTGGACAGATGGCGCAGATGCGTTATTTTTCAATATTAATAGCTCTGTATTATTATTATTATGATCTCTAACCCATTGTTTCCCACCCCTATCTCAGTTATACTCTGGAGTCCATGTTTTGTCTTGTTTTTCTTTTATCCATTCACTGAAGTTGGCATAGCCTTGGTTTACAACTTATTTTTCCACGGTACGTTGATGTAATTCACTGTCATATTATTTACTGGATTGACTTCGAGACACTATAGCAACGCAAACATCCGTGCAAGACACAACCGTTGTTTTCAAAGACTTTTTCTCTTGGTATCAATTGACCTTCTACGCATCGATTTCCTTGGGACCGCTTTAACGAGCGTGCTGTATCCGAATACCCTCCACTTCAGATAGATATTGTAGCCATTTCATTGCTTTGATGGATTGCTTCTCTTCCGGGCGATATCCTAGAGAGGGTATGAAGCCTGTAGTGTCTGGTTCAAACAGGATTTCACTTCAGACACCTGATCTAGACTTCCCAATTACCATGCCGTTAATGAGTGTGAATTAACTAACCAGCAATCAATTATTGGACGAAGTTAAACGCGTTTTGAAATGGAGATAAATTTACCTTAACAGGAGATGATGAAATGGATATTCCAATGGGTAGCGGAAGAAAGAAAATCGACTAAATTGGTATTAAAAGATTCCTGGGAAGCAAAACATCCATCATTTAGATTAAAAACGAAGACGACCTGTGTTGTGTCAGAGCAATCGTTACGGCAAAGGCTAAAATTAATGGACACGAAAGTCAGTGAAACTCTATCAGACATGGTTGTCGCATCCAGAAATAAATGGCAGTAGAGTTATATGCTTAAGCAGGGATACCTTTTTGTTATCGAAGAGATCAAGCAATTCCAAGCAGTTCTACCAGAGTATCAGATTCACGTGGTTTCCAAAGAACAATTCAACACGACAATCAATAAAGGATCCGTAGCCGAGAAGAAACTTTTATTTCAGAATAATTATTGTGATTTCATCACAAGCATGAAATAAAGGGGACAACACTCAACACCTACAATGGCTGAAAATTATAATTACATGTCACGATCTGCTAGGGAACTACACAGGAAAAACTCAAATTAGACAATAGACGAACGTTAACAGCAAAAGAAACTCGGGACAGCCGGACTTGGTACCGGCACTAGAAAAAGCCAGCGGTAGGGTTAAACCGGTTTATGGATACCCAAACGTCCCCTTTCTCTGTCCCGTTTCCTCTCGCGTGAGTATTTTGTAATAAATGTAATAAAGGGTGCGACCATAATGAACAGCCCTCACGCATGAGAATATTCCATGAAAGATTCACGACCCAGCAAAAGATGGATAGAGACCATATAACGAATGTAGGAGGTACTTGAAAAGAAAATTTTGCTTCGATTTGCATATGCAATCAATCTAAGCTGGATATTCCAAATGTACCAGCTATTACAAGTGCCAAAACTGTGGACAGACCGTCAACAGAGAAATGGGAGATTATTATTTCATAGATTCCTATCCAGAAGGACATCAGTGGTTCATATTACATGTAAATACGCAAAAGAAACAGAAAAAAGTAAACTTAAAGTAAAGTAAACACTGATACTGCCGATGTCTACTGAAATTTATGATGATTCTTGACCAAACCCTTCGTGAAGTTTTGAGTTTGATTTTTCTTCCGTAGTGCGACAGTGTTCTACCAGCAGACTATGCTCCTTGAGCTAGCCGGCAGTTTAGCGGCGAGCACCCCTTGACCCATCTTTCAAAATTACGTTTTGTCTTTTTCTCTCCTTTCAAGATTGTGGTCATGGAGTTAGTAGTCTACCTGTATTGGGTTTTATTCGTATGTTTTATACAATAGGAAAACGGGACAGATAAAGGGGAGGTATGGGTACCCATACTGAACCGGTTTAACCCTACCGCTGGCTTTTGCTAGTGCCTGTACCAAGTCCGTCTGTCCCGAGTTCCTATCGTTGTACACGTTTGTCTTTCGTCTTATACGTGTTTTTCTTGTGTAATTCCCTTGCAAATTGTTGCATGTAGTTATAATTTTCAGCCATTGTGGGTGTTTCCTGTTATCCATTTTTAACATTAATTTTTTTTATTATTTGGAGTGTACCCAAGACGATCTTGTCCAGTTATAACAAGGGTACAAACCAGACGGACCCGGAACATGTGAAAACTATCAACTCCTACGAATCACAACTATGAATCTGTGTCTGGTGCACAAAGTCTGTATGAAGTGAATAAATAATAGAATCGATGAACACATCCAGGAGATAATGCGGGAAAAACTAACTGTATTTACCGGACCTTAAACAAACGACCACTTCTGCCAGTGGCTACTCCTCTGTCATAATTTGAAAGTATACTACAGTTATCCATTCTTGCACTACTTTTAGAACGAAGGAATATTACCAGACGTGATTCCAAACGGAACGAGGAATATGGCCATCACTGTACCTGAATAACATCAGAATGATTCAATCAATGAACTTTTAACCAATGGCATTATCCAAACTATCAATAATGTTAAGCTTGAATGAGTTTAAGAAGGGCTATTTCGTCATACTCAACCGCCTACCAGATGTGAAGTATTATCAACTAGGAAAAAATGAAGCTGGAGGAGAGAAGCGCCTTCTTCGAATGGTACTACGCACTCTTTGAGTCCCCATCTTAGACTTACAACAAGAACTATTGAATTATTGTCGTTCCGTTATGAACATATTGAGAAAAGCCTCCCTCAAGTTCCAAGATTTATTCATAGACATCCAACAACGGACAAGATCGGGTCGATCCTTTCCAGAAATTCATTACCTTCTAACCTTGTTTTGAAAACACTATAGACATCATACCCGGCACTTTTATACAGCGGTTGTTTCTGGCATAGATGTTTGCTATAGTGCCTCGATAGTCAATCCAGTAATATGACAATGTGTGAATTACATCAATGGACGTTGGAGAAGAACAAATATTTGGAAAACCAAGGCATATCTACGCCAGTTAATGCGAGTGCGATTTTGATAGAGAAATACCAACATACAAAACTTCGTTAACTCCTTCCAATATTGGTTTACCCTTTTACCCTTTTTAACACAGAAATGCCTTTCACAGAGGACGTACAGAAACATTTACAATGTACAAAGAAGCAATTGACGGTGAAATCATTGGTTGATACGACGTAACATCACTATACCCCTACATCAACAATACTGGCAAGATACCTGTAGGACATCCAACCATTATCACGGAGAATGGAGAATTTGAAAGATAATGGCAATACGAAGAAAGTACTTTCACCAAGAGGACTATACATCCCAGTACTCCTTGCAAACATTAACAAACAATTGTTCACGTTATGTATTTATAGCGTCAATATACACGGTGTCGACACATAGACAAGTAAAGAGAATTGAGCGGAACCTTGTCACCGACGAAATAAAGAAATCGTTAAAGAAAGGATATTAGATAGACATAGTATATGAAGTGTGACACTTTGACACGGAACAGTACGATCAAACAAGAAAGACAGGAGGACTCTCAGTTACTGTCTTACTGAATACGTCATCACCTTCCTGAAAATGAACAGTGGGTGGCTAGAATAGTGTCAAACTGAAGAGGATAAACAAAACTATATTATAGACTTGTCACGAAAGGAAGGCATATATTTTTCGATTTCGATAAACTTAAGGGAAAAAAACAGGATTTAGAGTTTTAGCAAAGTTGATGTTAATGTAAACATATTTTATTAATTATTAAACAAATTATTACAATTACAAAAGAATACATGAGCAAAAAAGAACAGAATATTTAGTAAAATGGATACAGAAAACCAGTGTCACAGCACTGATATAAATCTGTTTCCGTATATTTTTACAAATTTACAGTAACTTGAAAATATAATGCCCAAGGAATTAGAAACGAAAAAATGTTTCATTAATCAATAAAGGTATGACTAATTTAAAGTATTATTATTCAATAAAGGAGTGAATAATTTGATATGTACGTAAACCAAAAGTGATAGAAAAAAAGAAAATAAAGTGAATAAAGTTAGGTGAACCGTTTACTATTAACAATGAATTTCTGAGTATATAGGAAAAAGTGTTTGTTTTCCTAATTCCTGAGAGCCATAAAGTAAAATGTCGCTATCAATTGCATGCCAGCGGAATATGTAAGGTATACTAATTATTTGATATAATGGACAGGAAAGTAAAAAATGTGAAACTGTTTCAACTTGACCGCAAGAACAGTGAGGGGAATCAACGAGATTTCTACGATGAAGATGAACATTTAGATTACTACTTTGCATGCGTAATCTAGCATGTAGTATTTGACCTAACCTAGAACCACAATTATAAAACGATGGCTTGATAACACGTTTACACCGAAGATATTTTTATAATTAACTGATCCAGAGTTTTTAATCCTATCCGGCAAAGATTCCAAGTCCTTACTGTCGACGGGATAAAATATTCTGAATATTTTGCAAAGAAGTTCAAGTCATCAACAGGGACACAGCATGTTGTAGCTGTGAACATTACCTTGTGTAGGTGGCAGTAAGTTCGACATAAGACGGAACTAAATTGTTTTTCATTTTATATAATTGTATGACACTATGACTTTCGCGTCGATCTTTTAAGGATTCCCAACCAGTTTCTATGCAAAGATTTGCTTTAGAAGTCAGTCGGGTTCCCCCGGTCACAATCCTAGCCGCTTCCATCTGAACGCTCTCAAGTTTTTCTACTAACAGTGATGTCTGATTATCCCAGACAATATCCGCATATTCAACAATAGGCCTTATAAAGGTAAAGTAAGTGAGAACCGAACCGTCAGTCTGAAAAGAACAATCCAAGGACGAAGAAACGAAGACGTAACGTGAGCACGGCACAGAAAAGAAAATGAAGTCACGCACATATACAAAAATGAACAACATGGACCCAATAAAAACCATGGGTGAGATCAGGTGCACCGGTAGAGTAAGCATCTCCTGCTTCTTATAAGACACCCGCCGTGTTGAACATGTCAACTCCGGTAGTAAAGTCAAATCCGGTAGAGGAAAATCAAACTTTANTGGCAAAGAGAAAGATCTGTTGTCATCTGGGAAACAGATATCTCATAGCGGTCCACAAGATCGTGATGTCGACCGTAAAACTTCTGTAGTGATGACCTCAAGTTATGGGCAACATACCATTGCTTAAGTAGCCTATTTGTAAGCAAGGTAGTCACTGTATCGACCACAGGCCTTTGAGTAGCGAATGAGTTGGGAGATGTAAACTCCGTATGCTGGTGCTTTTGGATTTTGCTACAAAGAAAGGGGAAGTTGACTATTGGAAAAGTGAAGTCATCGCGTTTGTCATATAGCCTAGTTTGTTGTGTACCTCTTTTGTCAATTTCAAGATGAAGGTCAAGGAACGAGGCTGATGTGGAAGTATCTGTAGTATCCTTAATTTCTAGCTCTTTTGGATAGATAAGATGAAGAAAATCACCAAAGCGAGGATTGTTTAGTGATAAAATATCATCTATATAACGGAAGCTAAAATTAAAGGACTGGGCCAGTTTTTTATCTTTATTTTGAAGAAGCCCTTCGATGATTTCAGCTTCAGCTTCATATGAGTGGAGAAATAGATCGGCTAAAAGAGGTGCACAGTTTGTGCCCATTGGAATTCCGATAGTCTGTTGAAAAACAAGTCCTCCAAACTGGACAAATATACTGTCGATCAGAAACTCTAACATTTTAATCACTTCTTCCTCTGTATATTTTTTCTCTGATTCTGAGTCGTATTTCACAAAGTATGCTTGTTCTCTGCCTATAACAATGTTTTATTCTTCTTAGATATGGTGTACTTGTACATGATATTATATCTCATGTGTATACTTTGTTAAAATAATATCTAATTTATGTAAATTCTAACTCCGTCCATCGAAGTTTTGTCCTTAGCTGATTATTCGGATTTCGTTTGGTTTTATGCATCTTAAACATTTTTTGATATTGTGGATTTCCCGCTATATTTGGGTTCTAGTGCTGCTGATGAGGAATTAATTTCCGAAATGGCCATACAGCTCATTAAAATTTATTGCAGTTGGAGTTTACGTATGCGTTATTGTCTCATATTCATTTACTCCATATACTTTCGTAAAAAATTTATTACAGGAGTTTGTCTTTTAATGCTGTGTGGAGTTGGTAAAACAATTCCCCGTGTTGAGATGTATGCTCTTTATTTTTCTTAGATATGGTGTACTTGTACATGATATTATATCTCATGTGTATACTTTGTTAAAAACATATTATCTAATTTATGTAAATTCTAAAACCAAAGGTTGAACTCCGTCCATCGTAGTTTTTGTCCTTAGCTGATTATTCGGATTTCGTTTGGATTTATGCATTTTAAACATTTTTTGATATTGTGGATTTCCTTTATTTTGGTTCTAGTGCTGCTGATGAGGAATTAATTTCCGAAATGGCCATACAGCTCATTAAAATTTATTGCAGTTGGAGTTTTACGTATGTGTTATTGTCTCATGTTCATTTACTCCATATCCTTTCGTAAAATACTTATTACAGGAGTTTGTCTTTTAATGCTGTGTGGAGTTGGTAAAACAATTCCCCGTGTTGAGATGTATGCTCTTTATTTTTCTTAGATATGGTGTACTTGTACATGATATTATATCTCATGTGTATAATTTGTTAAAAAATATTATCTAATTTATGTAAATTCTAAAACCTAAGGTTGAACACCGTCCATCGTAGTTTTGTCCTTAGCTTTCGTTTGGTTTTATGCATTTTAAACACTTTTTGATATTGTGGATTTCCTATATTTGGGTTCTAGTGCTGCTGATGAAGAATTAATTTCCGAAATGACCATACAGCTCATTAAAATTTATTGCAGTTGGAGTTTACGTATGTGTTATTGTCTCATGTTCATTTACTCCATATCCTTTCGTAAAATAGTATATCTTTGTTCGCTGTTCTTGCGGGAGAAACATCTATGAATTATATCTTTCAGTCGTGATTTCAGTTGTTCATTGGGAATTGTAGTATAAAGCGTGGAAAAGTCAAAAGTTTTAATGCTGTTACAGTATGATAATGATCTCGATTTTAAGATGTCAAGCAGATCCTTAGAGTTTTTTAATATCCACATTTCATTTACACCACTTCTTGAAAAGCTAGTATCACAATATTTTTGAAGGCCCTCTTTTACGGCTGTCAAGATGGATGTTAATAGCTTTGAAATAGGTTTTGTAGAACATTTAGCAGATCCAGCGATGTACCGTTGTTTGTATGGGCATGTGTGTAATTTTGGTACCCAGTACAAGGAGGGGAGTTCAGTGTCTTCATCTTTGATTGAAATCCCAAAGGAAAGCAAAACAGATCTATGGTTCTGCAATATCTCCCCCTTAGACAGAGGAGTAGCTGTGTATGTTGGATTGCCCTGGGTATTTCCAATGCCTAGTTCTTTCTTTAAACAAGCGATGTAATGATTTTTACAAATAAAAATGATGTTATTAGGGGCCTTATCTGCCGGAACAACGACATATTTGTCATGAATGGAGGACAAGTATCTGGCAACATCGGCATTTTTGAAAATGGATGATGCTTTAGTTCTCATTGACCCTCGTAGCTGACTGATTCGTTTAAGAATCATGGACCTCACAGCCTTAACCCACTCCGAAAGAAAATCCAGGTCTTCATCTTGTTCACGTTTCATCCATTTTCTGGCATATTCCTCTACAGCATCCATAAGTAGCTTAAAATTTTGACCCCAGTTGATGGATCGTGGTTCACGGAATTTTGGTCCCTTTGCAAGGACTTAACGGAGGGACGGATTTTCGATGATATTCAAGTCTCCCGGGGACTATACATAGTCCCTGAGTCTCCCATTATGACGTGACCACAGGGACTATATTTGTCAGGAGAATTTGAACATGAACAATCAGGTGGTTTAGACTTGAGATCGTCGGTGGTAAGGTTTTGCAATACACGTTTATGGTTGAAAATCTTGGATGCTATCGGTGAAGTATAGGTATATGAAATGATTGGAACTGATGTGTCCTTAAAATATGGAGGTATTTTGTTTTTTACATTTTTGTGGTGTAATAAATTTATACCCCCGCTCCGAAGGAGAGGGGGTATACTGTTTTACCCTTGTCCGTCTGTCTGTCCGTCCGTCCGTCCGTCCGTCTGTCCGTCCGTCCGTCCGTCCGTCCGGAACATCTTTCGTCAAGGATTTCTCAGCTTGTGTATGTAGTAATGATTTGATATTTGGTCTGACGCTTAAGTATGATGAGTTGTACCGTGTCTCCCCTTTTCAAGTCTGTCACTCATCTACTTCCTGTTTGACGAAAACTTCAATTTTTCCCATAATAGCCATATATTGAAAATTTTCATCAAGGATTTCTCAGCTTGTGTACATAGTAATGATTTGATATTTGGTCTGAAGCTTAAGTATGATGAGTTGTGCCGTGTCTCCCCTTTAGAAATCCATCACTAATCTACTTCCTATTTGACGAAAACTTTGATTTTTCCCATTATAGCCATATATTGAAATTTTTCGTCAAGGATTTCTCAGCTTGTGTATTGAGTAATGATTTGATATTTGGTCTGAAGCTTAAGTATGATGAGTTGTACCGTGTCTCCCCTTTACAAATCCGTCACTCATCTAGTAACTTTGATTGTTCCCATTATAGCCAAATATTGAAAATTTTCGTCAAGGATTTCTCAGCTTGTGTACATAGTAATGATTTGATATTTGGTCTGAAGCTTAAGTATGATGAGTTGTACCGTGTCTCCCCTTTAGAAATCCGTCACTAATCTACTCCCTGTTTGACGAAAACTTTGATTTTTCCCATTATAGCCATATATTGAAAATTTTCGTCAAGGATTTCTCAGCTTGTGTACATAGTAATGATTTGATATTTGGTCTGAAGCTTAAGTATGATGAGATGTACCGTGTCTCCCCTTTAGAATTCCGTCACTAATCTACTTCCTGTTTGACGAAAACTTTGATTTTTCCCATTATAGCCATATATTGAAATTTTTCGTCAAGGATTTCTCAGCTTGTGTATGTAGTAATGATTTGATATTTGGTCTGAAGCTTAAGTATGATGAGTTGTACCGTGTCTCCCCTTTNTGTTTTTTGTCTGTGACCTCAATTTCACGGTCCAATGAACTTGTTAAGTTTTTGTGCTTAGTTTTAGTTTCTCAGTAACTATAATCGGTAGGTCAATGATATTTGGTATGTAGGTTTGTCTTAGATAGTACATGACAGTCTGTCATATTGCTTTTGTCCTTGACCTCAATTTAACGGTCTAGTGAGCATGTTAAGTTTTAGTGATCAGGTCACTTTCTCAGTAACTATAAGTGGTAGGTCAATGATATTTGGTATATAGGTTGGTCTTGGGTAGTGCATGACAGTCTGCTATATGGTTTTTGTCTTTGACCTCAATTTCACGGTCCAGTGATCATGTTAAGTTTCCCAGTATCTTTTAATGTAAGGTCAAAAATATTTGGTATTTGGGTTTGTCTTAAATGGAACATGACATCCTGCTGTTTGGCTTTAGCCCTTGACCTCATTTTCACGGTCTAATGAAAATGTTTGGTTTATAGTATCTATCAGTGGTCACTGATATTATTTTTTTTTTGGTGATTCATGACAGTCTGCTCTATTGCCTTTGTCACTTACCCTAATTTCACAGTCTAGCGAATATATTTTGTTTTCAGTTTGAGAATTCACATCAATTTTGCGACCATGAAGGGACGGGCGAGACATCAATTTGGGTCCACACTTGTTCTAAATATGTCAAATCTTTATTTTTCATTGTATTTCGATGGGAGTTTTTTCTTTGGATTCCTCTTGAACTTAGCTTTCAGTAGTATGCCAATGGATTTTGTGTAGGTCATATTGTTTCTGAGCTATAAAGGGTCAAAGGGACCAAAAATGCATTTTTCTAAATATGTCAAATCTTTATTTTTCATCCGATTTCGATGGAATTTTTTTCTTTGAATTTCTATGGATGTAAAGTTTTAGTTGATAGTACATATTTTGCAAAGCTCTTTCGGTTTTTTTATCAGTAAGTGATCAAAAGGGTTGATTTTTTCCCTATATTGTTTCCAGCTAATTACTGTGTCGAGCTTCTTTTTGTGTCCATCTAATTATTGTGTCAAGCTCTTTACTGTGTCCACATTCACATTAAACTACTTTTGTTGAAATTTCAGTGGTCGACATGCTGCGGTCGTATCATGCTGCGCTCGGCGTAGCCCTTTATCTCTTTTAAGTTTAAGAGAAATTCCTTGTTATCACTTTATTAAAAATAATTATTTGTTACATAATCAACAGCAAAAAAGTGTTTTTGTACCAAATAGTACATTTTTTGCAAAAATACTTTCATAAACTATACTTATTTCACAAATTAATAATAATTGTATATAGTTGTATATTGTATCATGATGTAAACTTTGCTTGCCCACCATGTAAATGTCTCTCCCAGATAAATATTGAAATAGCATCTGAGCTTTTATGCCTGCATCACTTTGTAACTGACCTGCATGGCTATGCCATGGTGATCTTCTTGCCATTACTGTGTCAGTGGTCCGTCCGTCGTAAACTTTTCATTCAAACATCTTCTTCTCTTCTCTGAAACAGCTTGGGCCAATTGGAACCAAACTTGTGTACAATGGTCCTCAGGTGGCCCCTTTTTAAAAAAATGTCTGGCAAGTCCGTATCATATCCAAGATGGCCGCCAGCAGGGAACGTGGTTTAACATTGGACCCTATGTGAAAGCATTCAAAGATCTTCTCTGAAACCACTGCGCCAATTGGAACCAAACTTGGTCACAATAGTCCTTCGGTGGTCCCCTTTAAAAATTTTGTCCGGCAAGTCTGCATGTCATCCAAGATGGCCGCCAGCGGGGAACTTTGTCCAAAATTGGACAATATTGCAAAAATCTTCTCCTCTGAAAATACTGGGCCGATTGGAACCAAACTTAGTCACAATGGTCCTTAGGTGGCCCTTTTAAAAAATGTGTTCAGCAAGTCCACATCAACCTAGATGGCTGCCAGGAGGGAACATGTTTTTAACATTGGACCCGATAGGGAAACATATTCAAAGATCTTCTCATCTGAAAGTACATGGCCAATTGGAATCATACTTAGTCACAATGGTCCTTACTTGGTCCCCTTCATAAAATGTGTATGGCATGTCTGCATAGCATCCAAGATGGCAGTCAGCAGGGAACATTGTTTAACCTTGGACCCCATGGGAAATCATTTAAAGATCTCCTCTGAAAATACTATGCCAATTGGAACCAAAGTGAGGCACAATGATCCAAACATGGTCTTCTTCAAGAAAAGTGACAGTTGGTCTATGCCCCATCAAAAATAGCTGCCTGTTGGGAACATAGTTTAATTTGGGATCATATAACATCAGCAAATTTCAAAATGTGACCCTTAAACAGTCAATAAACAAATTTGAAAATGAGAACCTTAAATGTTCTGATAATTTTGACTTATTGTGTCAGCCATGACCCAGGTGAGCGATACAGGCTCTTGAGAGCCTCTTGTTATCACGTTTTGACAGCTTTTATGTATAGAAATTGCTGTTGGGACACTTTTGTAATCGAGTACAGTACATTGTTGGGAAAAGAAACCAACATTTTTAGCTCACCTGGCTATGCCAGGGTGAGCTTTTGCCATCACTTTGCATCTGTCATCCGTCGTCCGTCCGTCTGTCCGTAAACTTTTCATTCAAAGATCTTCTCCTCTGAAACCACTGGGCCAATTGAAACCAAACTTGGCCACAATAGTCCTTTGGTGGTCCCCTTTAAAAATTGTGTCGCTCAGGTCTGTACGTCATCCAAGATGGCCGCCAGCTGGGACCAAAATTTAACATTGGACCCTATGGAAAAAAAATGTTTCAAATTCTATTTCTCTGAAACTACTGGGCCAATTGGAACCAAACTTGGCCACAATAGTCCTTGGGTGGTCCCTTACAAAAAAGGTGTTTTTTAGGTCCACATGATTTCCAAGATGGCTGCCAGCGGAAACATAGTTTTATCATTGGACCCTATAGGAAAACATTTTCAAAGATCTTCTTCTCTGAAACTACTGAGACAATTGGTACCAAACTTGGCCACAATAGTTTTTGGGTGGTCCCTTACAAAAAATGTTTTTCAGGATCGCACTACATTTAACATGGCTGCCAACGGGGGACATAGTTTTAACATTGGACCCTATGGGAAAACACATTCAAAGATCTTCTACTCTGTA
>MJUU01024673.1:12220-23481 GCA_002080025.1 Modiolus philippinarum
CAACATTTTCTGATTTCAATGAAATTTGATTTCCAAGTAGATATTGATGTTGCGACTTCAAAACAGATGTTGAAAATTGTTTGTTGACCGCCATTTTCAAAATGGCCGCAAAAAAAAGGCGGGAAAATTCAACATTTTCTGATTTCAATGAAATTTGGTTTCCAAATAGATATTGATGTTCACAATAGTCCTAAGTTGGTCCCCTTTCAAAAAAGTGTCTGTCAAGTCCGCATCATATCCAAGATGGCCACCAGCGCGTGAAGCTTGGTTTTATCATTGGACCCTATGGGAAGGTATTCAAAGATATTCTTCTCTGAAGCCGCAGAGCCAATCGGAACCAAATTTGGCCAGAATAGTCGTTAGGTGGTTCCCTTTCAAAAATGAGTCCGGCAAGTCTGCACATCATCTAAGATGGCCACCAGCGGGGAACTTAGTTTAACATTGGACCCTATGGGGAAACATATTCCAAGATCTTCTCTTCTGAAAGTACTTGGCCAATTGGAATCACACTTGGTCACAATGGACCTTTGTTTGTCCCCTTCTTAAAATGTGTCTGGCTTGTCTGAACACATTCAAGATTGGCATTCAACATTGGTATTATTATTTTTGACTGTATCTGTCAGCAATGGCCCAGGTGAGCGATACAGGCTCTTGAGAGCCTCTTGTTTTTAGTTATGGGTGTCTTCTATAGGTCATAGTTTTCATAAAATTCTTTATATAACTTCCTAGCTATCAGGCCAAAAAGGGAAAATCCAGAGAAATCCATTTCCCGCCATTTTTTTAATGTCTTCTATCTCCGTTAAAGATCAAGGAACTATATATTTTTTTTACAATTTCATTAAGTCTACAGTGCTAAATCGATTTCAATAGGTTTCAAGAAATCCTTGATATAAACAACATCAGGATTGAACCTTTTTAAGTTATCATTACCAACTGTCATCAAAAATGGCGACTTTGATTATAACATCAGAAAACTTTTTGGACAATAGCTAAACAGGGAATTTATGTAAATTTAGTCTCTGTAGATGGCCATTTTAACAATGTTTCTTAAGTGCAAATCAAATCAAGACATTTGGAAAACCAGAAAACAAAAGATGTATAAAAGCCGATAGAGAATAAAAAAGGATCTAAATGGAAATCCAAAATCAGCATATGTCAGAGCTTTACACAAGGAAAATGTAGTATAAGACAAATTTTAAGGTAGTAGACCTAGGTTAAGGGAGATAACTCTTTAAATCAGCGATGTGTTTGAAACTGTCAGTTTCATTGACACTTTTTAAGCATTTATGTGAAAAAGAATCAAAATCATCTGTGTTACTTAGAAGCTTACAATATATCTATGACAATGATTAAAACAAACATACCAGAGATTTTAAAGAGTTATGTCCCTTAACCTAGGTCTACTACCTTAAATTTCGATATTTATACTATAACTAATCCGAGATTCTGATTATCGCAAAATATTCAACGAATGATCGAACAACGCAGTAATTCACGAATGCGCGCAGCGCATGAGTGAATTACAGTGTTTTTCGATCATGAGTTGAATATTTTCGATAATCAGAATCTAGGATTAGTTATTGTTTTTATTATATAGATCAGTTCTCTCATAATTATTGGTTTAATTTGAGATTCTTTTCATGGACTACGTTTTCCATGTTAATCCGCCGAGACGTTTACTTAACAACGACGTTGACAACGTCTATTGTGACGTCACTTCCTAGAGTGAAATTATGGAAAATAATTTCACAGTTAATTATCACTTTTCTTTCACTGAGAATTTTCAATCTTTCACCGTCCTCTATATAATAATGCAAGTCACAAATTAAATCGGTATTCAGAAGGCCAGCACCGAAATACAGTAACTGCCTACTGGGTTGATAAATACAAATTTTTCACAATTATAAATGTCAATGCAAAGAGAACATATTTATATTTTATATCTACATAAAAGGTATTGTGATATAGAAGGTGTTTTGATTGGATATTGAAACTATTAGAGTTCAAAGACACAGCTTTCATTGAAATTATTACAAGATAATTGTCCAGGGTGCGGTAAAGACAAATAATAACACAGAGTTAAAAAATGATCGTCCAATTTCATGTTTTTTTTTTTTATTTGAGTTCAACAAACTATATAATGTCAATATTGTCTAGTAAGAACAAACTAACATGAAGTGTAATGATAAAATAGGTTATTAACTAGAGAAATTAGTTTTTAATTTTTCACGTAAAGCTATAATCATTTCCATATTGTTCACCATATTGTTCACTTATTACAGAAGGGAATGAAATAAATATATGTAAGGTAAAATTGAACTGTTATTAGCTAAAACTATTTCACTGATACCGTGCTCAAGTTTTGATTAAATGCTTTATTAAGAAATGCATAACTATACCCCTAAGGGTTGAAAGCACATAAACATATAGACGAAATATATACAATATGAAATAAAATATACAAAATTATACGATTCTATATGTATATTTAACATTTTTTATGCTGTTGATGGTGAACCATGCAATCACTTGTCCACTTTTTTCAGTAAAGGCATGGAGGTATAAATATTATATTTATACCTCCATGGTATAAGTGACTTTTTTTTTTTTATAAATGGAGCAACATATTGCAAGTGATCCGATGAAGATAATATTTCAACAATATTTGTACTGTGATTGTTATTATAATTGTTTTCAAAAGTTTTTACATGTTTGATTTTAAATCATTGTCTAATGAGGTTATATTTTGAACATTCAAAAAAGAAATGAGTTTCATCTTCTAATTGATGTATTGATGCAAGGTTAATGTTTCAGCTAAATGTTACAATGTTTCTGTTTTACAAATGAGAACAGATCTTTGGGTAGATCCAGAGTTTGTTACCAACACTAACACCGACTTTAACAAAATCGGATTTTTCACCGGCAGTGTGACGGGTGCCACGCGTGGAGCAGATCATGCTTACCCTTCGGGAGCAACCTCAGTTTTTATAGGGGTTTACACTGCTAGTGCTTTAGTTTTGTGGCGTTTTTGTTCATTTTAGTTTGTTTGTTATGTCTTTGTCATACTGTCTCAATTCGTGTTGCTGTGAATTGCCGTGATTTTGGATTTATGATTTTAGAATTTCCCCTTTCCTGGTTCTTGCTTCGTTTGCCGATGTAATAAAAATAACTTGATAGATTTATAATTCAGACTTAAACCCTCTATATGTATTGTCAAGAACTACATGGTTTATAGTAATAAGATTTAAATTTATAATTCAGAAATATGGTTTATAGATGTATATTCACCCCTCTATAGAGCTATACAGAGCGAAGAGATTAATTATTTATTATTGATCATGTTTTTTTTTTTAAATGCAGAAATATTGTATAAAATAATCTTATGAGTTAAGAAAACTTCCTGATATTTTAGCAGCTAATTCTGATCAAGGCGTTTCTCTTTATCTTCTTTTTATTCAACACTTTCTATATTCTATATTTTAGAAGTTTTATTAAATAAATGTAGACCAATGTACCACTTTAAAAATGGCTATAATTTGTATCGGATATCCGGCAGATATAATAAACTTTTCGTTTGATACCAATCAGTTTTAATGAATTCATTTCACTTATCAATATTGTAAGGCAAGAGAAAGAAAAAAACTTTGGGGCGGTGTCATCGAAAGTATCTTAAAATTTGTCCTAAGACATATCTTAAGACGAAAATTAGTACCAACTTAGGACTGTCTTATGACATATCTTAGGGTGCATATCGAAGCTGTCCTAAGACCATCTTAGTAAAAATGTCCTAACTTTGGTCTTAAGTGCTGTTTGTGTCATAGATTAAATTTGGAAACAAATTTTAGTGGCATTCTAATGGCATTGAAGGACAGATATCATTTCAAAAATTTCAAAAATAATTTTAAAAAACTAATTACATCTTTTGTGAATATTCTAATTAGTTTTAACAAAAAGTAGCTGCATTTTACTGATACAGAAAAATGAAAATTATGAAAAATATACGTGTTTTTGTTTTTGGTTTAAACACTTGGAACTAATAATTTTCATTCAGAAATCGATATTTTTATTAAAATAACAATTTCGTGCACTATTGTCACATGATTGTATAAATAACAAAATACCGAATTTACTGTGAATTTATTTTTGTATATGATGAATAAAAATCACATTTAAACCCTAATGTGCAAAAAAGGTATGTTTCATTTGTTCGAACCAAATTAAAGGACCGACCATTTAACTTGAAAGGGGGGGGGCTATGGTTTTTTTTTCTAAAAAAATATTTTGGATCTGATTTTATGTGAAAAAAATATTTTGGCTGCCAAAATGATGAAAAAAAATTCTGAAGGAGGCTTTCTGCCCAAAAAAATAATGTTAATTTTTGAAAAAATTTTCTGTCTAGAAAAAAAACATACCCCCCCCCCATTTTCAGGTTAAATGGTCGGTCCCTAAGTAACATTTTCACGAAGAAGAACAAATAATTTGGTCAATTCTATAGGTTAAGACAGACTTGAGACCTTAAAGTTAGGAGGAATTTTGAGATGTATCCTGAGTAAGAGATGTTCGAAGAACACACTTATTACTACGATTTGTCATAAGATGGTCTAAGGACATGTCTTTGTCCTAACACACCTTCGATGACATGGGTCCTGGGCTCTTTGTGAAGCTAATACAACAACCTACCATTATATACCTTTCTCTGATATCTGGAAAGCACTAGTGAATATTTTAAAGCAGTTGGAAGAAAACTTTTGAGATAAACGATTTTTTTTTTCAAAATTTTGTTAGATGGGTATAAAAATGGGGAATGTTGCACGATTACGTGCAGGTTATGCTCCTTTTTTATTTCAAATATGGACTCGGAAGTGGGGGATGCACGGGTGTTATTCCAGTCCATGGACTATATTATTTTTATTTGACGTTAGAATTCAATTTATTAATTTATTGTCCGTTGTTTTTGTTCTCTGTATTTGTGTTGCCGCTACGTATTGCCATGCTTTTTCATCTTTTACAAAAAAAGTTTGGGCCTCGGATGTAGCTTAGATATCTATTCTGCTAATGTATTGACAAGCTTACCGGTGTAAATAAGATGTAATAAGTTTTAACTTCGGATAATGGGCATTTCAGCACTCATGTTCTGTTCTGAAGTTCTGTCACACCAAAGTAAATATGAATCTAGCTCATTTGATTTATTGGGTTACCTAAAACAAATAGGATATGAAGACTGGAACATGTGACAAAACATTTTTGTAAACATCAATTAAAATGCTGTCCCTACCTTCTTGATTCACCTTTGTTATAGAGGAATAGTAATATCAAAACAGATTGTTGACGATTTCAAAAACATGGATATAATAGTGTTTTAGTTCGCTAATGAAAGCCATCATGCTATATTTCCAGATTATTAACTGTCTGACAATTCTATGATATTTTGTATTTTATTTGTTTTGAACTTTTATTATATTATTTTGATTTTATCTTTTATTATTGGGGTTCATGTTAGCTGAGTTCCAGTTTCTTGTCTTAATTCATTTGTCTTTAGTGCCTCTCTTCTCTAGCACTGCAAAAAAAAAGAGATGTTTCACAGTTTCTTTGTGGTCTTTACTTCTTATCTATTTAAAGTTCATCAATCTGTCCTTTTATCTAAAGCATGATAGGCCCCTATGAATATGTCATATAGAAAAGATCTTAAGTCTGAAATATTATTAGCAACTGTCATTAAAAGTGGTGACTTTGAATAATATTTCATAAAATTTTTGGACAATATCGGAGTATGGAAGTTAAGGTCAAATTAGTTTTTGTAGCTGGCTATTTAAGAACTTATGTCTCTTCAGTGCATATCAAATCAAAACATTTTGGAAAACCTGAAGCCAAAAGATGTATAAAAAGACTAATATGATCTAGATTGAAGCCAAAACAACCAAGGCCAGAGCTTTATACGAGAGAGACACTAGCTCCTGAGTCTTAAACAAAGTTTCAAAAATTTAGACATTGTAACTTTCCAAACCAACTTTGTTTTCGGACCAGCATCGAAGTACTGACTACTGGGTCGGTGAAAACAATTCTTCACCTCAATAAAAAAAACAAATGTCGTCGGAAACAGTGCTTGTTTAATTTTTACATCTATATAAAAGGTATTATGAGATAGAAAGTTTTTGATGGGATGCTTTGATAATAAAAAGTTCAAAGACATGGTATGTGATGAGAAAATTACCATAGTGTGTTTCTTACAGCAATCTTGTTTTAAAGATTAATTATCCATTTTTATTTGAGGTCAACAAACTGTCGTGTCAATGTAAATATTATGAAGGGTTATAACTTAATAGGGTCAAAATAGGTTATTTAAAAAAAAGTTTGTTTAATTTTAGACTCCATTTTCATATTGTTCACTCAAAAAGACAAGTAAGAGAAGGAATACATTTAAGCATGTCAGTTAGAATTGAGCTGTTAATTAGGTAAAGCTAAATTTAAAGTAAATCTGCCAATTCCGTACAGAAATGGGTGGAATGCACTGCCGTCAAATTTGTAAAAAGATCAAAGTACCAGCTTTGTTAATATGTCGCATGTGGTGTTGGTATAGAGACCTTTACTTCTGCCTTTATTCTTCGTTTTATTCAGTTTTTACAGCATATCATGTTTTGTTATGATCATGATTATGATCACTCTGTTAGAAAACTAAAGCTGTAGTACCAATTCCCTCAAAACATTTTATTAATTAGAGCAATGACTGTGGTTCCCGCGCACTCCCTGTTTGACCGGGACACTAGTTGTTATGAAAACTTGTTTTAATTCTTCGTAACGTTTTTGAAATCATACTATTGACAGAAATTCAAGCATAATATGGTTATTATGTAGATTTCTTTAATATAACCGGTCTTTTAATTATACCAAAACTGGAATCCAAATTTTCTGTATACAATAAAGGAAATGGTTGTTTTTACTTAATTAAAATCTATGGTTGCTCTTAGTATCTAACTACAAAAGGTCTTTGAGGATTTCCGGAAATATGCCAAGATTGAAATCAAATATTTTTGAAATCTACTGTTTTAGTTCTAAAAGTATGGTTGCTATGCTATGCTATGCAGAATTCCAAAGAAATTAGTCGTATTTAACAATTTCAGATTTTTTTTAAAAATTGGATTCGAGTATTTTTTAAGTCATTGTGAGTATGTGTCTTCTTCTTGAAACACACCAATACAGAATTCTAATAAAGAAGTAATATTCTAGAATTTAAGGAAACTTACCAAAACATGAATCAAATATTGTTGAACGATTGGACGTTCTCGATTTAATTTGTCTCTGGACTTTGGTTTAGAAAATATTATGCTTTGTTCATTCGGTATTCTGCTGTTGTACTGAAACAAATTTTATGTCTTATCCACATCACCGTGTGGAAAAATTTGACAACAAGATTTTGGTCGTTTTGTTTTTAGACCAATTTTGATCTTGGTCCTTCTGTATTCAATTTTGGCGGTGAACAACACCTAACTTGACTTCGTCTGTGTGGTTGCATAATTTGTTCCACAAAAACACATGAAACAGTATTCACTGCCAAGCTATACTAATGTTTTTCATGGCAAGACAATACCACAACGGATGTAAAAGGAAAGCCAAATTCATTTGTTCAACATATGAAGAAAAATTTATTTGCATTAGTTACCATTAAAAACTTACCAGTCAGGCATTGTCTTGTGTGATATCCAAACTGATTCTGCCAACTTTTCCAATAAAATAAACAGGTAATATTCCAGATCATTACAACATTGATCTACAGTTTCTGTATAAATACCTGGATTTCGATACATTTAAATATTGATTTTGACAATTTTAAATGACATTAGAAGGACATATATTGTTTCAAGTAACAAAGACATGACACTTAAACCTGGAAGAAAACAAAGATACAGGACTTTCTAGTTTCAAGTTCCTTGGTACCGAAAAAGTTTCGCTACTGTGTAAAAATCAAGGACGCATTTTGCAAAATTTAGAGAGAGGATTTTTATCAAACTAATTTGGTGTTAATATAATTATCACAGATTTCCTTATTTGTTTTATAATTCTTAAAGCTTTACAGATTTTTTTTTAATTATTATAATTATTTTTTTTTTATTTAGGTATCTACTTGATCTTTCAATCTGCATTGACATAGATGGACGTTTTTGACAAACGTAATGATCAGAACTTTCCAATTGTGAACATTCCCTTTCTTAGCAGCAAAAATACCTACCTCTCTGTGCAGCGTATGGAGTGCATATTTCACCTCTGATTCGTTACTCTGGAGCAAGCAGTTTTTACAATTGAAGTTTGAAAAGAGCAAAAATCTGTTCTTGAGGCTGCTGAGTTAGAGACAATATGTTCACCCTTACTTTCGTCCATTGCAAAGCTGTCAACAATCATTGAAAAATATGGCATGTTGGCGCCAGAATGAAAATTGACATTTTCACGTCTTCATAGATGGGTTAACTCGCTGGCAATGTGATTGGTGTCGAAGGACACCAGAGCACCCGATGTCTATCTTTTTTTATTTATTTATTTTTTTTTTTGTCTCTTGACATTGATTTTTGTATCAATGAACACGTTTTTTTTTCCTTCTGTATTCTACTGCTTAATGCTGCAAAAATCAATTTGTCCTTTTAATTTCAGGCACACGACAAATAGAATGAATCCAGTTAATCGAGAGATTAAGACATATTTTGTTTCCATTAATTTATCTTCTTTTTTACATTTGGGCCATTTAGGGCAGCTTGCTATAGGGTGTGAAGTTCCTCCTGTGTTGAAGACCGTACGGTGATCCCTGGGCTTGCTACAAGTCCCTTTCTTTGTTTATATCAATTAATTCATACAATTAAAATAGAAAAAAATGCTATTTGAGAGATGATATCTATTCTGACAACACATGCTTACTGATAGCTGCGAGAGAAAGGCTCCCTACAGCTATTAGTAACCATGTGTTGTCAGGAAAAAAATATATGATCTCTTTAATAGCACTTTGGAATACAAATAATAAAAAAAGAAAAAAAATAACAAAGAAAGGGACTTGTACCCTTGATGGTTTTAACCTGGAGGTGGGATGTCGTCTCCTTGACATTTACCCCACTTCTTTTCTTTTTCATACTTTCCACAGTTTGTACTTATTCAACAATTAATGAAGAAAAAATGAGATGTTGTGTTACATGGTAGTACAAGGACAAAAGTACAAATATTATATAACTAGTGTTTTAAATGTGAAGTGTTTAGTTATTGATACATGAACAATAAGATCCATGGTATACAAGGATCAAGTTGCGTGCCATAGATTTACAATAATAATGCATATATTTTTATGCAAGCAATGTCATAATATTGTTTTCTTTAGAATGCTTGGAGAAATAAATTCAAAAAAAAAACTTAATATTGCTATTGCTAAGCTTGAGGACTCTTTTGGTTTGAACAACAATTGTCTTTGAAATTACCGAAAATTAAGGAAAATGGAAACTTTTAAATTGCTCGTTTAACAGATAAATATTTTCCTTGCTTCAAGCTCAAAACCCCCTTTTGACAAAATTGCTTTGATTCTGTACTACTAAAGATTGCAAGATGAAAAATATTTTAGAATGACGTGTGAGGCAAAATAAGCCAGCAAAAGGTAAACGGAGGAGGTACTTTTTCCATGATTGGACTCAAACATATTTATTGGATGTAGGTAGTGTCAAAATGGAAAGAGAGAACAAGACAGGAATTCGAGTATTATTTTTTTTTAAAATCATATATATCCAAAAGCATGGATGAACGGCTAAGAGAAAAGAATTTTCACAAAACAAGTTTTTTCCGGGCCCGTATAGACTTTTTTGTTTGAATCACGCTCGAAAAAAAACAACAAATTTTTAAGAGCTGATGTGCCAACTGATGAGGTGCTAACGTATGTTTTAAAACATTTGTCTCACCGTTATCCTTGTTTTGGTCTTGCCCTTATCATAGAATTATATATTTTAATGGAAAAATTTTTCCTTTCATTGGCAGTTCCCCCTGGTCTCGAAACAAATCTAACTCCAGAGTACGAATTACCCTAATTTACCTATTATATTAGTTTACATCGGTATGGTTGTAACTTGAAAACCTATTTAGATACCACTCTGATGGGTATGATCCTACGAGTCACGAGTTATTCAAGACTATGGTCACGTGTTATTTCACTGGATGGCTGTTGTTAGCGGTTGTAGATGGGAGGCTATTGCACTGGTGAGTGGCAATAAGGTTTGTTTGCAAGACAGAGAGGGTGACAAAATGGTTGGTTAGGTTCTTAAAAATCGATTTTATTGCTAAAGGATGATGTTTGCGATATATTGATGGTTATTGTTGACCTATTAGCCACCAGGTGAGCGATTCAGGGTCATGTGAACATTTTGTCTTTTTTTTTAAATCGGATATCTACTTCAGCTTCGTATTAAAATCTTTGAATGTATTGACTTAACAATTGTATTGAATTTAACTTCCAAATTGTGAACTTTCCCTTTCTTGGCAGCAAAAAATACCTACCTCTTCAGCATATGGACATCATATTTCATAGCTGTTCGTAACTCTCAAACAAGTAGTTTATGCAACTAAAGTTTGAAAAAGGCGAAAATCTGTCCCAAAAGTCGCCGAGTTACTGAAATATGTTCACTATTTTTTACGTTCGCTCATTAAGAAGCTGTCACCAAGACTTCATTGAAAGCTTTTGCATGTTTTTGTCAGAATGAAAATTAAACATTTTTACGTCTTCACGGATATGCTTCTATCTTATTTGGCCTTTCTATGAATTAACTCACTAGCAATGTAACGGGTGTTGTATATCGGAGGACACCAGAGCACTTGCGTTTAGGAGTTCACACAAAGTAGTTTTTTTTAATGTTGTGTTTTGTGTCGTCGTTTTCCCGGATTTGACTACCGGCTTTGACATTTTCCTGGATTGACACACTCACAGTGTGACGGGTGCTGTAAACAGAGCAGGACATTCTTATCCTTTTATGGCCATGTCCCTGGACTTTTTTACTTTGTAATTAACATTAACGCGCCTTTCATCTTTCAGTATTCTAGTTGTTATTTGTAGAGGAAACAGTTTTGTTCAGTATTTTTCATTTTCTCAGGCACATGACACACGACAAAAAGAAAAAATACAGTTACTCGTTACCCGAGAGATTAAAACCTTTAATCTGCTATCTACAGTTTGTAGTTATTCAACAATAAATGAAGAAAAATTGAGATGTCGTGTTACATAGTGGTACAGGGACAAAATTACAAATATT
>MJUU01024678.1:10457-45236 GCA_002080025.1 Modiolus philippinarum
ATCCGCTTATACAAATTTGAATATGCATATGTAAGTTACCACTTGGGTAAATAAAATTCTGAATTGTATTGGGTTTAATCTGTTTTGTTTTCTTTTAAGAAAAAAACATGGATTTCATACAACTTTACTTTGCTCGTCTCTAAACTGCCGGCTAGCTCAAGGAGCCTAGTCTGCTGGTAGAACACTGCCGCACTACGGAAAAAAATCAAACTCGAAACTTCCAGAAGGGTTTGGTCAATCATCATAAATTTTAGTAGACATCGACAGTATCAGTGAGAGGCCAGTGTGTGTGCAAAATTTTCAGGTCATTGGGTCTCAAAGCTAATTTAACGGGTGCAAGTAAAATATCTTGTCGATACGTAAAGAATGTAAGTTACGTCCCAGCTTTTCTGGACTTTTAATCATATTCTGGCATTTTTTAACAACATTTTTAACACTGGAAAAGTGCTTAAAAATGAGTTTATGGCAGCTATTTCAATTGTCTCCCTCGTGATATTTTAATTTGTAAACTGTCTTTCCAATATCTGTCATAGAATAATTGAATTATTACTGACCTATCTGACAAATAGAACACAGCAAATATAGATAGGGAACATGGTTAGCAGCTGGGCATATACATGTATACAAAAGGCTTAATATAAGTCTCTTTAATTGGTTCATTATTATTTTATTCATTTATCAATGATAAATTTTATCTAATTGAAAGAGGAAATCTTTACAAAAATGCCGAGTATAATACATTATTGTTTCATCTTTTCAAATTTTGACATTGTTTTGTGTGTTACAAACTGAAAGGGATGTTTCAATGTAATTGTATGCAAGAGAATCCTGACAATCCCAGTAGGGAAAAAAACCTTTAATATCACCAGTCTTGATATTTGAATATAAATATTTCTTCTGACCAAGCAGTTAATTTTTGAATGAAAGGATATGGAGTAAATGCACATGAGACAAAGTCTCTACAAATACATAGTGAAAACAAGCAAAGAAACAACGTTTTTATTGTTGTTCTTGTTGTTAAACTTCAAGGTGTCGATATGGATTTTATGTTGAACTTTATGATATTCCCATCAAGAATACATGTAAAAATGCTGTACAACAAGTAAATATTTTTTTGTATGGGAAACAACAGCAGTACAATACCGAAGGAACAAAGGAGGTGACGATTACATCAGTTAAAGACCATAGACATGACAAAAAAACGGGAACAGAGAAAAACAAAGACAAGACCAGGACGTCATACAGCCACAAGGCACGGATATAAAAAGACGACATTCAGAACTAAGGCACTCATAGTCTGAACTATCATGAAAACCGCGAGTGACATCATCTTAGTAAAAAATTTTTTACATTTATACCGTCCGATTTCAATATTTGCCTTTTATCTTGGTATTTTTGTTCCGAATCCAATACTTAAAAAAATGAAAAATACAGGAAATAGCAGTAAGGTTTGTTTTTGTGATTATATATCTAGAAATGAGTATCGTTAATTGAAAGCAAAAATCACTATTGCGAGTGAAACTTTGAAGAATTGTAAATAGTTTGGCTCCACCTGTATGATCAGATTTGGTTAATAAATAGGATAATAATAATTACAATTCTAGATATAAAACATTTACAGATTCCACAAGTAAGGACCACAAGGTACGGTTAACAGTCTTAACAGTACTTTGGAATTCATTTCATCAAATAATTAAATACCGAAGTTACTGTAAATTTATTTTCTGCATGTGCGCATTTCGACAAATTATATCTCTTCAGTGCAGATAAAATCTAAACGTTTGGAACACCATAAACCCAAAGAAGTCAAAATGAGGAATTTAGAAAGTGAACAAATTTTAATCAATTGAAACTTCTGTTATCTTGTTGAAATGCATGATTGGTAATGTTTTCTCTACCTTTCAAAAATATTAAATATTTCTGGAAGAGTATACCATACATTAAGTTTTCTTTTAGTGTGGGTTTCTCCTCAATAGTTTTATTTTTGCTTTGCTTTGTCTTTTTACTGTGCTTTTTGTGTAATATGCATTGTATGTTTTCAATATTAGTAAGTTGTTTAATGTTTGATATTGGTTGTTTTGTAATGCACATTTTAATGAAACTGTGTCTTTATTTAACTTTTTCTTTGATATGTATGGCAAAAATTTACTTCACTGTTTTATATGTATACTTCCTGTTTTATTATTAACTGTAAGTCATATTTTTGATTGTGTCATTTTGTTCTTGTTTGTATTATGTTTTCATGTGACGGTATGCATGTTTTAATAATAAAATACCGAGGTTTCTAAAAATTTAGTTTCTGCATATGGCAATTTTGACAAATTATGTCTCCTCAATGCAGATAAATTCAAACATCTCTTCCATTGCAGCAATGTCATGTAGCAACTCAACAAATGTCATGTAGCAACTCAACAACAATTGCTATCAACAGGTCATAAGATGTTCATCCCAGTACTAAGTAAAAATGAGGTTGTGAAATATTTGTGGGTTTTGTGACCGGAAAATGTCTCTTCCAACCCAAGACAAAACCAATTTCTTTGACCCACAAACAAGATCAAGGCGAATATACACAGATATCACAACGACAACTTCGTGGCTTCATTTCATTTGCGCACTTTTTGAGATTAAGTGTGATTTCATTTGCGCACAAATTTTCTTTCATTTGCGCATTTTTATTTTATTTGTACCTTCCAATGTTGAAAATTAACAACTTTAAATGTCTATTAATGTCGTAGATTTTTTAAGATTCATTAAGAACGCTGAGTGTAGAGTTCAAAGAGTAATACCGGTAAAAGGCTTCGGTTTAGCTTTTCCGGAGACCAGTAAGGTTTGTGATTGATTTGCTTTAGATTTAATGACAACAAATTCTGCAACTAAAGCAATTATATCAAAAATCGGGGAATCGAAATTGAGACAGTGCTTCGACACAAACAGATAAAGAGGACAGCTCAACTTTGTGACGAGCAGATATGAAAATTTCAGTTTAGTTTTACACATAAACTTTTACGACGGGTATTTTATTATCTGGTGAACTTTTATCTTATGAATAAAGCACCGAACGTTATATATCCTACTCAAAACTGTACTCCCGTTGGTAAGCAAGAGATCAAACAGACATATCTTGCTGCGTATCGGGAACGCTACAGTTCAACTGAAAACAAAAGTAAGAATAGTGCGTAAATGAAATATAAAAAGTGCGCAAATGAAATGAAAAACGTGCGCAAATGAAATACAAAATGTGTGCAAATGATATGCAAAAGTGTGCAAATGAAATATACCGAAATCCGTAGTCAAAGACAAAGCTAAATATAACAGTGTGATATAGAAAATATCAAAGAAAATAGCACCGATACAAAGTTATACATCAATTTTATAAGATGTTTAAACATTATAAATACTGAAGAATGGTAAAAAATTTTTCGCACATAATTTCAAGCAAAACAGTGAGATATAGTCAATATAAGTTTAATTCTATCTAAATGATCTTCTGTATGTTTGTTGTTTTGAAATATGAACACAAATACATACTGAACATTATTCCTCAGCATTACATTACATTTAAAAAAAAATCAGGTATAAAAGCCATGCATAGCAAATTACCATAGTTGTTCAACTAAAAGGAATTGCCAATCTCCAAATTTCTTAAGAGGGATATTTTTCTATCTCCAGACTTTAAAGTGTCATGAATTAACTTATAAGCATAGTAAAATTGATAAATAAGCTTTCATTTTATCAAACTTTATAAAATTTAACTAACATAAATTTGGTAGCCTAAAAGATGCCAAGAAAGTGGTCTCGGACTAATTCCGTTGATGTCTTTTAACACTACACGTGTCACCTCTCCCTTTTGAAACACAGATGTTTGACCGTAACAAGGAAAATAATACAAAAAATAACGAAGTTGCATAACAAAACAGTAAATTAAGTCATGCTGCACACGTGTTTTAAGGAGTAACCTCTCATCAGCAGCATTAAAATCAGATTATATGGAAAGCCATGATTAAAAAAAAAAAAAAAAAAAGCAAATGGTCAAAAAGAAGTACTCATTACCAAAAATATCGTAATAGGAAGCCAAATCAAGTACTAAGGACATCCACCGAGTGCCATACACGGAATGAAGCTGTAGTATTTTTAGGGGTTAGAATTTAGATAAAACAGTAAATTTCTATAAATCGCTAGGTAAATTTTCATGTCGGAGACTGGTGAATACCCTTGGGGACCTCTGGTCCACCAGCAGTTGCATCGGTCAAATGGTTTCAAAATACAAAAATATCTAAATTGCACAATAATTGGTAAAATTACTAATGACGTGCATTTCATAAATGATTTAATTATAACACTTATTACATATTCAACAAACAGACTTGCACCAGAAATGGTATTTGATGGAAGTTTACAATGTTTTTTACAAAAACATACATAATCGTCTATCAATTGTGTTCTTTTTTTAATTTTCTCATCATCTTTTTCGTCTGTTTCTTTCCCCTTATTTCTTTGTTTTCTTTTTATTTTCTTTTGTTTTTTTTATATTGCCTTTTTCTTGTTTGTTTCTTTTATCTATATATACACTTTTGATAATTACGAGAAATAGACATAAATGATAATTTCAAGACCTTTTTAAATGATGTTCAACAACAAAAGCTTTCTTCCGTTTGTTTTGATATGTGTTTTGTGGATTTCATTAGAAAATTGAAACAAGAATTACCGTAAGTAAAATCATGACATCAATGCAAATCACCGAAAATATCCCTAATACTTAAAGTAGGCGACAAAATACTGACAATATTATCTGCTGTAATAAATGCCAGGCTATTATCGATCCTGCCTAGTAGTAAAGACATTTTACCGCGAATATATGATTTTTCATCAATAAATTAGGATAATTATTGGCATCTATTGTGCTAATTAACATATAATGTCTACACGATCTCTTAGTTTTCACGCACCGTTAAATTAATATGACATTTTTTGATTTCTGAAAAAAAAGCACTTTCTTCAAACGGAAATGTCACAAAAGTAGTTTTATTTTAATGGTTTATATTTGGAAATAAACGATAACACAAAAGGTAAGTTTTCTATTCGTATATATAAGTTGCAAAATAATTAAATACCGAAGTCACTGTGAATTTATTTTCTGCATATGCGCATTTCGACAACTTATGTCTCTTCAGTGCAGATAAAATCTTAACGTTTGGAAGACCATAAATTCAAAGATGTTCAAAAACTGACAGAGAACAAACAACCAATATGATCTAAATGTAAAGCCGAAATCAGCCAAGGACAGAGCTGTGCACGAGGGAGATACTCCTTAGTTTTCAATAAAATTTACAAAAATTTAGATATTGCAAGGTTTCAAATAGAATCGGCTTTCGGGTCAGTACCGAAGTACTGACTACTGGGCTGGTGAATACCCTCGGGGACTAACAGTCCACCAGCAGAGGCATCGACCCAGTGGTAACAAATAACTAAATACCGAAGTCAAGTGTGAATTTATAATGTGAATAATGTTATTATTATTGACATATAGAACAATAGAAAAAGACAACTTGCGTAAAATTCTTATAATGAGTAAAAAAAAGCATATTAAGCTTATTTCTCCATTCTCGCACATCATGTATATTTATTATCATTATTATTATTACTATTTTTATTATTGTTGTTGTTGTAAATATCTAATAAATGTATCAGAATATCAAACAATACAAAACTATTTTAATTTCATTATTGCCTGTATGACCATTTCAAAAATGTGTGTATCATTCGAAACGCTAGAGCCAAAATACCAAATAAGCTTAAGTCCCACATAAGAAAACACATACATGTATATATGAATCAAATTTTAAAACTGATGATAAGAAATTCCGTAAGAAGTCCCTTCACATTTCACTTGGCGGAAAGATAAATACTTATTTCCAAACACTTACTGACCATATTTCACTGGTTTAAAATTCTCATATTTTAACAGTTTCTGTCTACGCAAATGAACATTATTTTTGGAACGCCAACATGTGAATCATTTATATAGTAACAACATAAAATTATTACATTTTAGGAATATTGAAATATTTATTACAAATAATATGAAATTAACACAGTCTACACTAATAAATGTTTCTAAAATTATATTTGTTGTCACAAAATGTCAGTCGCTAAAGCTAAAAACATATATATAAAATAAGAACATTTAACATTGAACCTTTAGTGACCCAAACGTTGGCATTATCCCAGTCGGCGATTTTGATTATAGATGTTTACTTTGGCAACTGATTTTTGTGCTTTTTTGTTTCAGATCAAAATGTTTTTTACTATAATTTCGGTAATATCACAGATAGTGCTCTTAAATCCAGTGTTTAGTAAGTACTTATCTAATAATTGTTTGCATACTACTGTTGTACATTTATACTTTGAAATTCTCTATTTACATCTGATTGATTGTGAGAAATATTTGCCAACTATATAGAATTTATAAGGAGACCATTAACTAGAATTCTGCTTGTTTTAAATTTGGAATACAATGCGAGCTTGATTGTTGTCGAATAATGCCTGAGAAATAGCATAACATTGCCTAATAACAAGTCAATTCAAACACAATCATGCATTTAACGAATGACAACTTTATTAACAATTGCCCCTTGGATTAGGTTTTTATGCCGACTATTAGGAGGACAACAAAAGCTTGGCAGACATGTTTAGTTTTAACTCAAATCACAAAAGAAATTTCTTACATATTTTAATTTGTAATAATTTCTATATTGGGCGTATCGTATTTTTGTTCACATTATATTTGGTCCTGAGTAATACATGTATTTTATTTTAATATATTTATTCATTATTTGTTTTAGCCTTAGCTGACTGTGAGGGCACTGCAGATGTTATTTTCGCTGTTCCTGGCAGTAGGGATATTCCTGGAGAAGAATTTTTTCCGTTTGAAAAATTTCTGATTATGCTCGTCGATTATTTTAAAATTGACAGAGATAACATTAATATTGGCCTTATATTATATGGGAAGGAACCGATTGCTATCAGCTGGCCACAACCATTGAAAGATCAAACTCAAACCAACACTAGAATAAGTTTAATGACACAAAGAGAGTCATACGCTAGGAAGCTCTCAGGAACGTCAGACATTCCTGCAGCTATGCAACTAATGAGACATATGTTTCGAAACCCAAGCGGTTACCCGTTACAGCAACCAAGACCTGGAGCAAAACAAATAGGAGTAATATTCACACACGGCTCTGTTTCAGACTCAGTTGCTCAAGACATTATGGCTATATCGAATGAAAATAGAGAATCTGGAATATACATGTATTCAGTAGGACATAGTCCTAATGGTCAATGGTTTCCTGACATAGCCACAAACCTGTGCAATGTTTTCTCAATGGATAGTTTTTCTGAAGGATTGAGAGGTTTATTGCCATATATTGGAAGCAGTATATGTACAGGTAATCGATAGCTTGTCGAAGCTGTAGGCCATGTTGACAATTAAATACCGATAAAAGTCTTTCTAGCATTTAAGTCAAACAGATCTTGCAAAATTGATATACTAATACACGCCCAATCAAAATAAGTAGTTAAAAAGGGCGGAATAACTCCTATACAAAATTCGAAACAATCTGAAATATAATTAGGAAACATGAAACTCAAAATAACTAAAGAAATGTTCATAATCACCAACAGAATAATACCCAAAATTAACCCGAATTGCATAAAATATGAGTATCAAAAATAAATTATCTGATTACAGAAGTAGATCCAAACTTATCATTGGGCAGGGCTTTGCGCGCGTCGGGGGAGTTGGATAACTTACGACAGGGATTTATGAATGCAAGGGGGAGTTTAAATTTTATTATAGCTTAATGATAATAATCATTGACATTTAGCAATAATTTTATTAGAATTGAATTCTAAATTATAGCTTAATGATATTTCCAAAACTACCAGTCACCCAGATTATGGCATGTGCCAAATAAAACCAAATAACGAAAACACTTTGATTAAATAAAACTCATTCGATGTTCAATTTTTACAGTTACTTTACTATACAGGTAAATTCGAAACAGACATTTTGTAGTCTAAAAGTTAAAAAAAAAGTGACATTTTAAAAAGTGTATGTGGAATTCTGCACTTTCTATCAATTTTTTCTTGATTTTATGTGCTTCAAAATCATTCCTTTAGTTTTAGATCTGAGAACTAACACTGAGGTCATCAGTGAAATGCAGACCACATAAATGTTTTTTTTTACTTTGTGGTTAATGATTTTGTGATAAACTTCGATAAAACATAGCCACAAAAATGTACTTCCAAAATATTTCGTTTCAAGGGAAGAAAATACATACTTTATGATTAAACAGTAAGGAATAAAAAACATTTAAGGTCTTTATTTATACATATAATAGTTAGAAACTTGCAATATCTAGATTTAACAAAATTTTGTTCAAAACTAAGGAGTATCTCCCTCTTGTATAGCTCTGTCCTTAGCTGATTTTGGCTTTTCTATTTAGATTTTAATGGTATTTTGTTCTCTATCAGTCTTTACACACATTTCGGTATATGGATTTCCAATATTTTGATTTTATCTGCACTGAAGAGACATGAGTTGTCGAAATAAGCATATGCAGAATGCAAATTAACAGCAACTTCGGAATTATTAAGACATGCTTACTCTTGCCTTGTCCCTGCAGTAGTGTCCAGCAAAGTTATAGTTATCTCCGCGACCGCCTTATAAATCAGACTTCAAAAAATACCGTTTTATACAATCACTAACAAGTTCTTCAATAGACTATAAGTTTTTTTGTTAGAATTTACTTTGTACTGGAACAGCATGTCTATTTATTGTTTACGACTGCTGTTGAGTGCAGCCGGACGCTATGGAAAGGCAGGTTGGCGGTCCATAAAACTGGTTTAACCCACAATTTCTTTTAAATGTACCAAGTCAGGAAAATTGCGGCTTACATTTTTCCTATGGTTTTAATATTACTTTTCTTGTGGTATATTTATGTATTAGTTATAAATCTAAATTTCTATCACAAGCTATGCAAACTTTGAAAACGAAATGTAGCCAAAGGAATATATCAAAGATTAAGCATAAATAAAGTTATTTGACAGTAAGTGATTTGGTAAGTTCGACAGTATACATATTTCTTTAAAAAAATTATAATGTTGGGCATTCATGTTTATTTAAAAAGGAGATAAATCTAGTTTTGCTGTCTAAAGTTAATTTTTCAAACGACGAAACAGTGGAACAAGATATAATGGCTGTTAAATCTTTGAAGATAAAAAACATAAGCTGCTTTCTTCATTGCCAATTCAGACCATCCATGGAAAAGGTTCTTAAAAACAAAAACCTTTTTTCCCTCTGTGCTCTCACACTGGTATGTTGTTCTTAAACTCAACCTTAAATTATGGACTTTAGATTCTTGACAATAATATAAAACATACTTTCCGTTAGTATGCGGTCTATTGCAAAAAGACTAAAGTACATCAACAAGCGAATAATTTGAAAGACAGAAAAGGGCAATCCAGAATAAACAATTCAAAAACATGGACGCATCACAAATAACAACATAACGAAACCAATCGCCCATTCTTTAGAATGCATTTCATAATCATTACTCACCAAGGTTGAGAATAACCTTTATTGTATTTTAAAGTTTTGTTTATCCAAATATTATGATTTTACTGCTGACAGGTAAATGACCAAATGTCAAACTTAATCGACACAGAAAACAAACGTCATAATTTCTTCTTAACATTTAGATCATATTGGTTATGTAATCTCTCTCAGTTTTTACACATCTTTGAGTTTATGGTCTTCCAAACGTTTAGATTTTATCTGCCCTGAAGAGACATAAGTTGTCGAAATGCGCATATGCAGAATTTAAATTCACAGTAACTTCGGTATTTAGTCATTTCTTCTGTATACATTTTCATAAATGAACTAGTTTGTTTTCATTTTAGTCTTTTTTCTAATAAGTATGTTTCTATTATGTAATTGAATGCATTTCAGCAATTGAAAATCAAGTCAACATTACAGAGGAAAATTGCTTTCCAAGTAAGTATGACCAAGTATTTTTATATCTAGAACACACGATGTGTTACCGTGTCATGTATTTAATAGGCAAACATACTATAAAAACCGTCAAAATAAAATAAATCAAACAAAACAAATGCTATCAGGAAATCTATAAGGAATACAAAAATACCTATAAAGAAATTAGGGTCATTTTGCATATTGAATATCATGGCCTTGCATTTTGGTAGAGGATATGAGTCTACCTATTATTATACCCCCATTCGATAGAGTAAGGGGTATACTGGATTCACCTTGTCCGTCCGTTCGTCCGAAAAAAGTGAAAACATTAATTTTTCGTCACATTTTTCTCAGCTTCTACATTAGGGATTTATTTCAAAATTGGCACACAGCCTCTATATGGTTAGTTGTAAGGAACATCCTATTTCGAGTCCTGTCAGATGTGCACTTCCTGTTTGACGAAATCAGGAAATATGAACTTAGTTACGAAATGCAGTGAAAACATTAATTTTTCGTCGCATTTTTCTCAGCTTCTACAAAAGGGATTCACTTCAAAATTGGTACACATCGTCTCTATGGTTATTTGTTAGGGACGTTTTATTTTGAGTCCTGTCAGATGTGCACTTCCTGTTTGACGAAATCAAGAAATATGGACTTAGTTACGAAATGTAGTGAAAACATGAAATTTTCGTCGCATTTTTCTCAGCTTCTACAGGAGGGATTCATTTCAAAATTGTTATGCAGCCTCTATATGGAAAGTTGCAAGGAACGTTTTATTTTGAGTCCCGTCAGATGTGCACTTTCTGTTTGAGGAAATGTGGACTTAGTTACAAATTGTAGTGAAAAGATGAATTTTTCGTCGCATTTTTCTCAGCTTCTACAAGAGGGATTCATTTCAAAATATATATGCAGCCCTGATATGTTTCGTTGTAAGGAACATCTTATTTTGGGTCCCATCAGATGTGCACTTCCTGTTTGACGAAATCAGGAAATATGGACTTAGTTACGAAATGTAGTGAAAACATGAAATTTTCGTCGCATTTTTCTCAGCTTCTACAAGAGGGATTCATTTCAAAATTGTTATGCAGCCTCTATATGGATAGTTGTAAGGAACGTCCTATTTTGAGTCCCGTCAGATGTGCACTTCCTGTTTTAGGAAATGTGGACTTAGTTACAAATTGTAGTGAAAAGATGAATTTTTTGTCGCATTTTTCACAGCTTCTACAAGAGGGATTCATTTCAAAATATATATGCAGCCTTGATATGGTTAGTTGTAAGGAACATCTTATTTTGAGTCCCATCAGACGTGCACTTCCTGTTTGACGAAATCAGGAAATGTGGACTTAGTTAAAAATGTTGTGAAAACATGAATTTTTCGTCGCATTTTTCTCAGCTTCTTCAAGAGGGATTCATTTCAAAATTTGTATTCAGCCTCTATATGGATAGTTGTAAGGAACGTCCTATTTTGTGTCATGTCAGATAAGTACTTCCTGTTTGATGAAGACTGGACTTGAGTTACGAAATGTAGTGAAAACATGATTTTTTTTAATCAGGGTTCAATGAGTGGGGGTATACCTGGTTGCCATTCGGCGACAGTTCTTGTTAACACTGCATCTTCTTTGGAAAGCTATATCCATTTGTTGTTTCAGTAGTTGTAATTTCTGAGAACTGAATTCAATGCGAATTTTATATGATTAATTGGAATAATTGGTGCCATAACCAACATAAAGTTAATGACATACCATATATTGTATTTATATTAAATTTGAGTCTAGGTGTGTTGTCAAATTTACTATTTTGAGTAAACACTTCAAATAAAAAACTGATTTTTAAACCATGACTTTAAAATATGTATATTCTGAATTGCCAGTCATTGAAAATCAAGTCTTTCAGGATTCTGATTATCTTTGTCCATCTGCTAAACTTGTTTTCACTCTATTTCAGAATTCTGGAAACCAAGCCCTAATCCACCAGTTCTGTGTCCGTCACATAGTGCTATATTTCAAGATCCTTATAACTGTGCTTATTTATTCAAATGTGACATGAATATTCCAAGTCGTGAAAGGTGTCCGACAGGGATGCTGTTTGATAACGTTGTTAAAGCATGCAACCACAAAGATGCAGTTCCTTGTTATTCAATGGTATCGTGCCCAGAACCAGTAGGATTGTTTTCTCACCCAGAACACTGCAACAAATTTTTGAATTGCTTTGATAACATTCCGTACATACAGAATTGTCCACATGACTTATTCTTTAATAGCAAAACCAAAATATGTGAAGAACGAGACAAAGTTGCATGTAGAGTCCATTGAGAAAACTGGTGCCTGATTGTTTTTAAACCTTTTTCTGAGTTTGTTTTGAATAACCAATACGTTAAAATTTTAATTTGAATAACCAAAACGCTAGCAAAATAGCTTCATGCTTCATGTTTGAAAGAAATTTAATGTAAAGATCGCTCATTTATTTTTAAAGTAAGATGCTTAATTTGTATAAAAAAAATAAGAAAACGACATTAATAAGAGAAAAAACTTAAATAATCTAATTATTACATGTAATTGTTTGAATATTTTTGCCATGCAATCCAATGATATAAAATGACAACAAAGACATCAAGGTTGTCACACAGCCGACACATTACTTAGCTACGTATTATTCAGAAATAGAAAGTGTTGAAGATACGGAAAACGCGAGATAACTCTGACTGAATTATGAAGTTTCCCATAAATTAGAGAAGAAAATCAGCATTTTCAGTAAACAATGCATGAAAATGATGAAACAAAATGTTATGTATAATCTATAAATTTATAACTTTCTTCTATCCACATGACAACATTAAACATTTGTAATTAAAATGAAAGTATTTTAGTTAAAATCTCTCGGTTTGTTTACTTGTTGCGATTGTCTACTTTCAGTCTTTTTGTTGGGCAACAGATGACAACTGTTTTAAGAACACTTCGCTTATTAATTTCATGTTTGTTGACGATTCAGCATCCATGGATACAATACAACATGGATGTTATGTTGTTCGACATTTGGTAATGAATTCCGCTCAAAAACGTGCTAGGGACCGTCTTGAACTTAGTATGAAGTATGAGAAAAGCTCACTATGGAGGGCCTCTAAAAAACAATAAAGGCGTTGTCCAGCTTTTTTTTACATTGCTTTAGAGAGACTTTGTCTTATGTGTAATAGCATCATATCCCCTTATTGTTAATTATAATATATACATTTTAGACGAATGTATTTTGATATTTTTGGTAATAAGTACTTCTTTTTTTACTACTTTTTGATTATGGCTTTCCATGTTATTTGATTTTAATGCTACTGGTGAGAGATTTTTCCTTGAAACACGTGTACAGCACAACAAAATTTACTGTTTTTTATGCAATATTTTTGGTTTATTGCATTTTACGACATTACAGAAAGACTGAATATAAGATTTTGGTGCGTGACTTTATTTTTTTCAGAATTAGGGACCAAAATGCAAACAATATAGGTTTCCATTTTTTTCTTAGTGTAGAAAATGTACTGATCTGTTGATTATCCCATCGTGTTCTCGTGGAATTACCTACCTGAAGTGGGTTCTCATATTATCGCTGTAGAAAATAGGGGTAATAACAAAATTACCGAACAGAGGTCCATAAGACAAAAAATACAAATCAGGTGGTAACCACTGGGAAAAATTGTCGACCGCAGTGGTCCTGACTTAGGGATATCTGTTTCCCACATGACAACAGATCTTTCCCTTTAAAGCTTAATTGTTGTTTCCTCTACCGAATTTGACTTTACTACCGGATTTGACATGTTCAACACGGCGGGTGTCTTATAAGAAGCAGGAGATGCTGACTCTACCGGTGCACCTGATCTCACCCATGGTTTTATATTGAGTCTGTGTTGTTCATCTTTGTGTGTGAGTGTCTTCATTTTTCTTTTCTGTGCTGTACCCATGTTGTGTCTTTGTTTTTTTTCTGCCTTTTTTTGTTTCTGGTGTTGCCATTGTCCTTGGATTGTTCGCTTTTAGATTGACGGTTCGGTTCTCACTTACTTTGGTATAGGCATTTCAATAAATGTGGCATAAAAGAGGCGAACTTTTAGATAAGAGTAACAATTTGATTTATTTGCATGTCAAATGAAGCATCATGCTGAAACCAAGATGAAAAGCAATAATAAAATCTTGTTCCATTGCATGGGTTACCATGCATTTCTAGAGGCTTTGCATTTACCATATATATCCTTTCAAAGGTTATTTAGTTTAATCTTGAAGTAGTTCTGATTGTCAAAAAAATCAATCTCAAATATGTTTATAAAACTTTATCATTTCCGAACTATTGGGAGCCTGATAATCTAAAAAGAGGCAAAACTTACAACTTTTATAATTTTTTTAAACTTTCTGAGGGAATATTAGTGTATATAAGCGCCTGAAGCGAATGTAATGTAGATAAGCGAATCAAGAAGTCCATTTCAAAGTAATTCACTGAAGTCACGTCAATGTAAGGAACACAAAGGTTTTCTAAGATTTTTGTTTCAAAACCATTAGCGACCAGTGTGAATGGGTAAGGGCTGGACAAAGGCACATTTTTTTAATTCCAGAATTATTTTATATCAGAACGAAACAAAATGTATTTCTTTTAGATGTGTTGCGGTCGAATTATGCTGCACTTTGCCTAACCTTTATCTAATAATAAAGGATAATAAAATATGATTTTTTTTTCAGCAAGCAAATGGCGACGTATTAGTGGTCACACATAATTCTAACAATACAAGTTCAATAACTTCGGTTCGGGATAAAACTAAATTAAGGGTTACATTACGGATGAATACAGCAGGCCAGGAGAAGTAATCCCTGATCGGAACGAATTTCGCGTCAATTGGCCTCGCCTCATTTTTTTCTGGATGGGTACGGAAGCGAGGGTTTCGAAGATGAAATTAAACCAAAACTAAACTTAAAGTGTTGTCCAAAATGAGAAAATGGTTTCCATTCGTCATTAACTTCAAATATCTTTATTTGAGAGGGAAATAATAATACTTATTATTGTCAATTATACTTTCATTTTGCGCATTGGTCCGATATGTTAAGAGTTTTGATAAAGGAACTGCTACAAAGAGTATAAGCGGTTGCAAAAGATAAATAATGTGTTTGGTCATTCTAAAATATTAAAATATTTTAATTTTTAATTTGCAGTGTTGTTTGTCTGAATAGTGAATGACTAAAATAGTGTTTTAAAATAAAACATGATTTCAACCTTGTAACTAAAAGTTTTACCCTAGAAGCTTTTTTCAACTGCACTATTTCAATGTAACAAACCAACCCTGAATTCCAGCAAAATTATAAATGCAAAACATGGAACCTACAAAATACTAAAAGTAAATAAAAATCTTTCAAATTAACTCCTGCTCATAAATGGTAAATTGATGAATGTGTCCAACCGTTAGACAAATGCTAGGATTTTTTTGTGTAATAATAAAAACTTTATCACTGACATACAGTTAACTCACAGTCGCGTAGTGGTGGTTTCAGCTGAAAAATATATTCTAAACCTGACCTGTCGCTATCATTATATTTGTGCATGGGCTGTCTGCAGCACACGTAAGTTGGTTTAACTCTTTAACAATCTGATCAGTGTGTAAATTTACGACGAAATACTTTGTATACCGATCGACAACCCGTACTTTACGTGCGATATACCTGGTATTGTGCACGAATACCCCTAGTTTTCGTTCGAAATACTAGGTATACCGCATTTTTGTTACTAACACGCGACATACAAATGACATTGGGTTTAAACAGAATCTTTGAGCTGATTTTGTTGGAGGGTATTTTAAAAGTAAACAAAATTGCCCTATCTAAAATTTCCAAAATTTTCGAAATGTTCAACTTGTTTGTATCCTGTCGTCGCCTTAATTAAGTTCATGGAGTAAACGCGCATGAGACAAAGTCTGTAATACAAATCAATTGAGTTTGCTCATACTTTTTGGAAAGTTGAAAATGGTCTCTAGCACCGGTTTGAGCGGAATCCATTGCTTATTGTCCATGTTTTTTAGCCCATGGATGCGGAATCGTTAAAAAACATAAAATTAAATGGCTCTTACATTCACGGTCATTCGTTGTCCGACAAAAGTAATAGTATAAATAATTACAACATATAGACAAACACATGGCACTCATCAAGTCGATTGTAAGAAGACTTGACATTATAGAATAGTGAGATATGGACGCGTTAAACAGGTGGTCATACTAAAAAAAATACAAATAAATAAAATGCCAAATTGTAACCGCATGAGAAATTCTTTCAATAACAAGTACAGAAAATTACGGATTCTACGCTGCAGGAAAAACAAACTCCAACCTGAAATAAACAACGAAAGGCATATGAGAATATAATTATGTACGTTATTCGTAGGAATTCTTGTTGAATTGGTTTCTTAATAACAAAGGGTTTTCGCGCCAAAATTATTGGGTATTTAAAAGCGAGGCGCTCGATTTTTTAGTATCGAGAAGGGCGGTGACTTTGCTAGCACACGTGTGCCACATACGTTGGAAGTCGAATTCGTAGAATTTCCGATACAGAGGGAAACAGATGTAATGGATACAGATTTTTCTACTGGTGATCCTGAAGCCCCTTCCGTACAAAAGAGAGGTACGTCTAGTCGGACTTTACACTCACAATCCGTCTCTAATGAGGATTTGTTTTCTCTACTGAAAACCTAAATGAACAATAAATTTTCGGGAATTGAGAGCAACTTTTCAGAAACAACACAAAATCTTGCCAAAAAAGTGAAGAAGGCAGAAAATTCGTTCAAGTTTAAGGGTCATCAAATTCAGTACGAATTTAAGGTTAAAGGTCCCCTTTTCAGTTCAATGTTAAACCTATGGGAATTTTGTGTAAAACCCCCAGCCTTAATGGCTTGTTGGTTTATTCAAAAATATTATCAGCAAATCATTGAGATAATTGCCAATGCAAAGCTACCATTATTTTATGCTAGTATCAACAAATTGAATGATTTTACAGAAAAAAATCTTGAAAATATTGTGGTAGTTGGAAGTTTTCTGGGACAAAAATGCGGTCTGTTCGAATGATTTGCCGTTTTTTTATATTGATTATCATAAATAACTCATTCATTTGTTGATAAAACTTGCAATAAATGGTAGCTTTGTATGCATAAATGAAACAATTATCTGCGAACGAAAATTGGTGAAAAACCAACATGCCGTTAAGGCTGGGGGTTTTACATAAAATTCCCATAGGTTTAACATTGAATTGAAAAAGGGGCCTTTAACTTAACTGACAACATTAAGAGTGCTTTAGATCTTTTGGAGAAGAAAAGGTCTCGCCTCTTTGAAGAAGAGAAATAAGCTTATAAGAATTGCTGATAAATCAGAAGGGGGATGGAAAAAAAAGTCGAGGAGTATCTCTCGGACGACGTAGCAAGCGATTCAGAGGACGAAAAGAAGATAACAGCCGCAGAAAACCGTGCAGTTAAGAAGTTGAAGACATCAAAGCAAGAAAAGAAGGGAAACGCACGTAAAGGGCCGGCGGTGGCATCTGGTTCAGCCACACAGATTGTCANCGACTGAATGTACAGGAGACAAAATTCCTACAGATACATGGTAAAATTAACCAAATGCAACAACGCTTTTATTGTTCTTCATCTTCTATACCTTCAACATTTTCTATTTAGTCTTTTGTTCCCCGTAAATAATTTTAAGATTATCTTTTTTCGAAATTAAAGCGTAAATCCGACTAAACAGTACTTCAGTACTTTTATTTATATTGATTATCATAAATAACTCATTCATTTGTTGATAAAACTTTCAATAAATGGTAGCTTTGTATGCATAAATGAAACAATTATCTGCAAACGAAAATTGGTGAAGAACCAACATGCCGTTAAGGCTGGGGGTTTTACATAAAATTCCCATAGGTTTAACATTGAATTGAAAAAGGGGCCTTTAACCTTAATTGTGATCTAACTGACAATATTAAGAGTGCTTTAGATCTTTTGGAGAAGAAAAGGTACGCTAAAATTGAGAGTTTACTAGAAGATTCGCTCGCCTCTTTGAAGAAGAGAAATAAGCTTATAAGAATTGCTGATAAATCAGGAGGGGGATGGAAAAAAGTCGAGGAGTATCTCTCGGACGACGTAGCAAGCGATTCAGAGGACGAAAAGAAGATAACAGCCGCAGAAAACCGTGCAGTTAAGAAGTTGAAGACATCAAAGCAAGAAAAGAAGGGAAACGCACGTAAAGGGCCGGCGGTGGCATCTGGTTCAGCCACACAGATTGCACATAATGCGGCAGCTGCTACCATTCCTGTACATTTGCAGCCCTTTCGTGGGAGCTTAATCCCCAAAAAGGGATAAACCAAGGGACCAGTGCTTCAAGTGTGGACACTGGGCCAGCGAATGCAGAAAAGAAGTTAAATTGAATTCAACGCCTCAGGACCTGTTAACTAAGCATCAATACGTTTTTTAGGTACAAGACTTACATATTTATGATTCTTTTTATGAATATGAAAAAGGTTCAACAGATATAAATGTTAAAAGTAGACTGAAACATGCAATTAATTTTTGGCAAAATATAAATTGTTCTGATTTTATCATTGACGTCATCAAAGAAGGATATAAATCTTCTGATGGGCCAACCTAAAAATGTTGTTTTGAACAATAATAAATCTGCTTGTGAACATAGACATTTTGTGGAAACAGCTAAATCAGACTTGGTAAAATTTGGTCTTGCTAGGGAAGTTAAAGAGAAACCTCACGTGGTAAATCCACTGACAGTTTCTGTCAATTCAAAAGGTAAAGAAAGATGAATACTCATCTTAGACATGTCAACAAATACGTGTTGGTAAACAAAATTAAGTTTGAAGACTGGAGAACCGTTGTACAGTATCTGAATAAAGATTGTTATAGTTTTGTTTTCGACATTAAGTCAGGTTATCACCATATTGATATTTTTCATATGCACCAAATATATTAAGGATTTTCTTGGGTATTTAACAATGAACGTAAATATTATATATTTACCGTGCTGCCTTTTGGCCTTAGTAAAAGTGCATGTATATTTCAAAGATTATGCGCTAGTTAGTTAAACACTGGCGTAAAATTTGTTTACTTAGATGATGGTTTTGGAGTTGCAGATAATACCCATGATTGCAGTCAACATGCAGACAAGGTAAAGGTAGATATAATACGTTCCGGATTTGTTCCAAACAGAGACAAATCAATTCCGTATCAAACCATTGAATGGCTAGGTTTTGTTTGGAATTTGATACAATGTAAATTAGTTATACCAGAAAAGAAAATAAAAGACATTCTTTCACTGTTAGTATTCTTATGTGAATCAGGTGCCAGAGCGAAAATAAGGAATGCGGTAAACTGATTTCACTTTCCCCCGCCATTGGCAATGTTGCTCAAATTATGACAAGGTGTACATTTTCAGTCATTAATTAAAGAGACGAATGGGATCAGTTTGTTAATATAAGATGTTATTCTAAATGTATGGACGAATTGTTATTCTGGAAAACCGCCGCGGGTTTTGTAAACCATTCACAAATAATTATGCACAAAAATTGGTTACAATCTGAAAAGGTTAAAAGTTCAACCTGGCGCGAGGTTAAAGCAATTCAACTGTGTATCATGTCGTTTACTAGTTTCTTGAATGGTAGTACAGTTACGTTTTATACTAACAACAAGAACACTGTTAGCATAGTGAATAAAAGAGTTGCAAGAATTGGTATGTTTGTCTCATGCTATTTCAGTTCACGTCAATTGGATCCCACGCACCGAGAACGAAAGAGCTGATATGTTGAGTCGCATTTTAGATATAGATGACAGGAGAATTTTCGAGTAGTTTTTTTTGTATTTTTAGACGAATTATGGGGACCTCATACCTTTGATAGGTTCGCAAGTGTTGATAACACAAATATGCCACGTTTCAGTTCTGGAATCCTGGTTCATGTGCAGTAGATCCATTCACGTGCCACTGGGCAAACGAAAACAACTGGTTGGTCCCGTCAGTATCTTTAGTGTGTAAATGTCTTAATCATTTAATTGAATGAAGAGCAGAGGGAACACTTGTTGTGCCGAAGAGGCTGTCTTCATCTTTTTGGCCATTAATTTTTTTCTGATAATATGCAATATAAGCCTTATGCTTTGGACGTACTGGAGTTTCACGAATGCGATAGAATATTTGCAGTAGGAAATAACCCAAATGCTTTGTTTGTTAATGGTAAATACACCGGTAAAGTATTAGCAGTACGTCTTAATGCTTCTAGTTGTTAATTCGTTTATTTTTATTTACAGAAGCTGTTTTCTATATTCTTACTGTGTATTGGTCACTGGACAGATCACAAGATCGTGATGGGTTGCTGGACTTTGACTTTTGATGGACATTCTTTTACGGGTCACTGGACCTATTGTATATATGTTACCACAGGGCGAGAACTTTGGTCACTGGACCGTTATGGTATCAATATCAGGTAAATATATTTTTTACTTGTCTATTTTTCAAAGTTACCAACGAAATTATTTTTGTAGACATTTTTGCTGCTGGATTTTGGCAGAATTCTACGGTAGCACATCCCGAATTAAAAGTTCTTCTGGAAAACTTACATTAATCTGCGGTAAATTCCAGGGCTAAAACTACTGTTTCCAAATACGAAATTTATTATTTGGGCTAAAAAATTTCCAGAATATGGTTCGTTTTTACAAGCTAGTGAACTCTATGTTAGTTTATATCTTCAACATCTAATACAAACCATAAACCATTATAGTTCCATAGAATCTGCTTATTATGGAATGAAGTGGGCTCATAATTTAGCTAACGTTACTGATCCTTGCGATTTATCTTTATTTTTTATGAAAGGATATGGAGTAAATGAACATGAGACCATAACACATATGTCAACTCCAACTGCATTAATTTTAATGAGCTGTATGGCCATTTCGGAAATTTATTCCTCATCAGCAGCACTAGAACCCAAACAAAGGAAATCCATAATATCAAAAAATATAAAATGCATAAAAATATAAAAATATAGTCAAAAATATTGTAGAATCTTCCAAGCGTACTTTAAATAGACCAGTAGAGAAAAGGAAATCTTTGAACCAGATGTTATGATAAAATTGTTTGATTTTTAGCTCACCTCACGATAGTGAGGGGGCTCATGTGATACCCCTAGCGTCGGCGTCGGCGTCGGCGTCCGCATCCGGTTAGGAAGAATGGTTAAGGTCCATTCCTGCTTACTGACATGCCCCACATCAACCATATTGGTATGCCTGATGCATTTTGGGAAGACAACTGGAATGCATGCTTCGGATGCTGTCTCTGACCTACATTTTACGCATGAGCGACTTGGTTAGGTAGAATGGTTAAAGTCCATTCCCGCTTACTGACATGGCGCACATCAACCATACTTGTATGCATGATGCATTTTGAGATGACAACAACAATGCATGCTTCGGATGCTGTCTCTAACCTACATTTTATGCATGACTGAATCTGTTGAAATGAATGATTATAATCCATTCCTGGTTATTGACATGTGCAACATGTGACAATGCTGTGCAGCGAGGTGAGCTTAGCAGGCTGTGGCTGCTTTCTATGTTTTACGGTGGAGTAAACACTTCTTTGAAGGATCTTCGTTTACTGTCTATGTGTTTTCTGTCATACTCAGGATTTTTGAGATATAGCGAACTATGTGCTTTAAAGGCAATCAATTGACGTTCAAAAAAGATTATCTAGACATTTACATTGAGAAAAGTAAAACTGGTTGTTACAGGAAAGGTATCAGGGTGATTATTGCAAAACTTGAAGGACCCAGGTGTCCGGTTAAAATTTTGTCTGCTTGCTGAAGCTAAGATAGATCTTTCTTCAGACGATTATGTCTTTAGGTCTATTTCGTATTGTAAAAAATCTCAATTTTATAAACTTGAAACAAACAATTGTAAACTTTCATCGCTGCAAGAGCATCTGTTACTACCTTTCATACACTAGAGCCAGAGAGGTAGTAACAAATGCTCTTGCAGCGATTGGTTTGGACCCTAAAAGGAAAGGTTTCATGGCAGAGGTGCTACATGCGCCGCAAATAACAACGTTCCAGACAGGCGGTTTAAAATTCATGGCCGTTGGGGGACAGATTTAGCAAAAGACAGTTATGTCAGAAATGATTTGAAAAAGCGTATTTCTATATCCAAAAAGCTAGGTCTTTAACCATTATGCTTTCTTTGCGCTTTCCAAAGTAGTCAACGGACCTGACAGTATTTGAACATACGGGTTTGTTTTTGTATCTTATTTATATCTTATGAATAATATGGAGTAAATGTACAAGAATTACAAAGGTAGAGTGGTGAACTAAGAAAATAACAACGTTTCTACAAATACACGGTAAAACGAAGCAATGGAACAACGCTTTTATTGTTGTTTTATCTTGAAGTCACCTTGAGGCCATCAATAATGAGCTTTGCTCATACCTCATAGTAAGTTCAATACGGCCCTTAGCACCGATTTGAGCGAGCTACATCCATGTTTTCGATCCCATGTCCATTGAGATCCTTGGATTTCTATCTTTTGAAAGCTATGAGGTTTGACTGATATCGATATAATCGGTTTCTTTGTACTTGATTTAAATATAAAATAATACCCAAGTTACATAATAAACTGTAAATTGGGTTATGCTGTACATATTTTTCAAGGAAAAACTTCAAACAGGCAGCATTAGAATCAAATAACGTGGAAAGCCATAATCCAAAATTAGTCAGAAAAAAGTACCCATTATCAAAACAGGACGCCAAATACAGTACCAAAGACATGCACCGAGTGTGATACACGGAATGAAGCCTCAGTATTTTCAAGGGATTAGAATTTTTATACAAACAGTAAATTGTTTTAAATGACTATGTAAAACATTTATCATTTCTCAAAAATGCTGGTAAATTTATTTCATAAATATTCCCTTTCTCTCAATTACATTTCCGGTAATTACCCTTAATAATTGTATTCAAGTTACGTTTCAGCAAACAGCTTTTGAATAGGTCTTTAAATAATTGATAACTCTTTATTGACGAAATTGGCTACACATTATATACCTATGTAGACTTTTGCAACAAAAGGAAACATTATGTGAATATTTTCATTCATTTCAAGTCTTCAAAATTTTTTCACTTATCAGCACTGGTCAGAAGTAAATTGTCAAAATGGACATCTACGAAACTTAAATTTGCCTCACTTGTGATATTTTGTTATTTCATTACTTCATTGTAAAGGTACTCGTCTGATAAATTGTTTTTTTTTTCTAGTTTTATTTTTACCGCGGGTTTTTTGTGTTTTTATTTTCTAGCCATTCACCACACTTAGGGGAGGATTTGGATCCAAGAAAACGAGTTTAACTCCATAGCAATTTTTGCGCCTGTCCCAAGTCAGGAATATGTTGGTAATTGGCTTGTCCTTGTCTTCTCATAAAATTTTTGTTTTTTGATATTCGGGTCAGTGGATGTGGTTTGTTTCCATTGATTTATTCACTTTTTTTACTTTTTTGGGAGCCATTTAGGGCTTGCTATATGGTGTGAGGTTCTTCACTGTCTTGAAGACCGTACGGTGACCCCTAGGTGCTTTGTTTTGGGTCGTTTTAACCTGGAGATGGGATGTTGTCTCCTTGACATTTGCCCAATTTTCATTCTTTTTCATAGTTTCATTTAGTTTGTTAATGAAATTAGGCGTCAATATTTGAAAAAGAGACATAATAATATCGGACCATATACATAATCATTATAACTTATGTATTTATTGTGTCAGAGAAATTACAAATTGTTTCAAGCTTCACAAGCTGATTGTGTGAAGCTTCACAGCGTAGAATTCATTTCAGGAGAGATAATTTGGCAAATATTCCTCAAATCCAACGTCATATTTCATAAAATCTATACCTTGTATCATCTTTTATGACCTAATTATTATTATTATTTTTAAATTATTATTCATATAATGATAATAATGAACAAAAAGATGAGACAATAAAAGTGTACAAGGAAATGCAGTTTACCGATATTCAAATCTCATTACCTATTTAACAAGTACAAATTTGAAAAAAAAGATACAATTGCAATGTTCTCATAAACTCTTGAAGGAGTAAAACCAGATGTGTTGACGGGGTACCCATCTACTACCATGTAAGGATTGCTCGTCAAATAAAACATGATATGTCCATTGTTAAAATTTTAGCTAGAAAGTATCCGATGGTTGTGATAAGATGACCCAAAGCTTGATCACGTGAGTTGTAAGTTGCGAAACTTCTACATTATATATACTGTTCAACCAAACGGTAAAAGACGACAATAACCAAACATAGTAAAGGAAAGACTTAAGTCATTTCATTGGTGCTTAAGTTGGTTACTACAGAAAGAGTATGGTGTTAGTTCCATGGATTCATGTTCATGAAAGTGGATAAATAAGAGTCCCATTTAGAATTTTTTTCTGTTTAGAATAAGAGGATATCAGTGTAGTTCTAACGGCTCGGTAGGTACAGGAGAAAGAGTTGCACTGCATAAAATGTACACAGGTTATAAAACGTATAGCACATAAGCCTTATGTACATACAGATGTAAATTTCTAACTGCCGAAGATAGTGAAAATGAAGTGAAAACCGTACCTTCAGTCAAAAAAAAAAAAAAAATCCCCAAAATAATGACAATATCTGAAACAAAAAGAAGCAGAACGTTTACAAAGTACGCTTCAGAGAAGATGAATAGAGTTACATCAGATAGAGCAATCTTTTTTCTTTAAGACACCCGTCGTGCGGAACATATCATCTGCTAATGAATGATGGTAACAAGAAATTTACCAAACAGAATTTTCTGTTGGACAAGTGAAGTCATCGCGTTTGTCATACAAATCAATTGGTAGTCTACCTCTGCTGTTAATTTCAAGATGAAATCACAGCATTGAGAGGCTGATTTGGAAGGGTTCATATTAGCCTTACTTTCTAGCTCTTTTGGGTTGATTAGATGAAATAATCACCAAAGTGAAGATTGTTTAGTGAAAATAGATCATCTATTTAACAATAGCTGAAATTAAAGGATTTGTTAGTTTTATCTTTGTGAAGATGAAGTTCGATGCATTCAGCCATATTAGAGTTAAGAAACAAATCGGCTAAAAGAGGTGTACAGTATGTGCCTATTGGAAATCTGTTGATTGCCTTTATAGGTAAATCATCAATTAATTTTTTCAATCCAAATTTCAGCTGTTCATGAGGAATAGTATTGTAAGGAAGTTACTTTTGAGACACTTACTAAACCGGTAAAAAGAAGAAATCAACTATTTCATAAAACAGGTCATTCGAAACTAACTACTTGGAAAACCTCCTCCTTGTAATATTTCAAACTTTTTAATCATTTTGGTCGCTAATATATATCAACTCGAAGTACAACCATTGAGATACTGTAAGAAACATGATTCGAATCTGTACCAAAATAACCCTTTAAACATTTTCTATCACAAATCAAGCAGAAAATATAGGCCTAACCAATGATTAGGTTCGAGCTTAAGGTTGGTGTCTCTTTTAATTTTGAATTTAGATGATAAAGCCAGGCGGTGACGGTAATAATAACGCTTTGTGTTGCTTGATCTTGATAAACTTAATCAGTCTTGTTCGTCCTTAAATGAGACTATCTTGGAAAAATAACTGAATCGATGTCTTAAATTTTCTTGACAAAATGGTGTTCAGCCTGTCAAGACAGTGCAAGATCACAACGGCTCAACAAGATTGTATCCCATCTACTAGTGAAGGTTGGTGGTTTTGAATTTAGATGATAAAGTCATGTGTCGATGGTAACAATTGAAAAGAGTTAACATGTGTGTTATGGTCTCATGTTCATTTATTTCATATCCTTTCGTAGAATATTTATTACAGGAGTTTGTCTTTTAATGCAGTTTGGAGTTGGTAAAACAATTCCCCGTGTTAGAGATGTATGCTCTTTATTTTTCTCAGATATTGTGTACCTGTACATGAGATAACATCTCATGTGTACACTTTGTTCAGTTGCTATTATCTAAATTTATGTAAATTCTAAAACCTAAGGTTTAACTCCCTCCATCGTAGTTTTGTCCTTAGCTATATTTGATATTACTGATTATTAGGATTTTGTTTGGTTTCATTTGAAATTTTGGATTTCCTATGTTTGGGTACTAGTGCTGCTGATGAGGAATTAATTTCCGGAATGGCCATACAGCTCATTAAATTTAATGCAGTTGTAGTAAACATATGTGTTATGGTCTCATGTTCATTTACTTCATATCCTTTTGTAAAATATGTATGTAGAGGCGGTAAAAGGATTCCGCGAGCGAAAGATGTATTTTTTCTATATATTTCAGTTATGGTGTACATGTTCTTGGGAAAATATCTCAGATGGATACATTACATACTTTCAAATTTTTGCATTTTATTTATTTATTTATTTTTGTAATTTCCAAATATTATTCTGACCATTTTGTTTATAGTTCCCAAATCTCTTGTTTTATTATGCCAAGTCTTCTTGCAACTGACTCAATAGCCACACTATGATTGCTTATTTGTTTTCTTGCCTTTTATGGGTCTTTTTGTCCGTCAACGGATGACAACAGTTGACACTTTGCCAGTTAATATTATGTACTTTGACAACCCCGCATATATGAACAAAAGAAAAAATCTAGCGTTGCTCTACATGTAGCAACTAATTTTACGGTAACTTCGGTATTTTATTAACTATTACCACTGGGCCGATGCATCTACTTGCTAACTGTTAGTCCTCGAGGGTATTCACCAACCCAGTAGCCAATACTTCGGTCCGGACCTGAAATCCGATTTTATTTTGAAACTTGCATTATTAAAATTGAATTCAATGTTGTATAATTGAGTAGTTGAGGAGTATCTCCCTCTTGTAAATCTATGTCCTTAGCTGATTTGGCGTTTCTATTTGGATCCTCTTAGTAATTTGTTCTTTTTTAGTTTTTACACATATTTCGATCTATGGATTTCCAGATGTTTTGATTTGATCTGCACATAAGAGACATAAGTTGTCGAAATGGCAGAAACTAAATTCATAATATCTTCGGTATTTTGTTATTCATTAACACTAAGCCGATCCCTCTGCTGGTGGACTGATAGTCCCCGAGGGTATTCACCAAACCAGTAGTCAGTACCTCTGTCCTGGTCCGAAATCGATTTATTTGGAAACTTGCAATATCTAAATTGAAGAAAATTTTGTAAGTGTTTCCCTCTTGTATAGCTCTATCCTTGGCTGATTTTGGCTTTTCTATTTAGGCCCTATTTGTAATTTTTTCTCTATCAATTTTTACACATATTTCGATGTATGGATTTCCAAATGCTTTGATATGATCTGCACTGAAGAGACATAAGTTGTCGAATGGCCACAAGTAGAAACTAAATTCTCATTTACTTCGGTATTTTGTTATTTAGCAATACATTTCAGTGCTATGGGCGCTCTTGGATAAATCTTGTTGCAGACTTCAAGAAGAAGAAGAACAAATGATCTGCACTGAAGAGACATAAGTTGTCGAATGGCCACATGTAGAAACTAAATTCTCAGTTACTTCGGTATTTTGTTATTTAGCAATAAATTCCAGTGCTATGGGCAAAAAGAAGAAGAACAAAAATTCAGGCATTGCTCCATTTCATTTGCTTAATCATGAATTTCCACAGATTTTGTCTCATGTTCATTTACTTCATGTAATATTCAAGCAAAAATCTTAATCGTTATATTTTCCCAGTCAACTTCTACTATTCCATATCTTTGAGAAAAAAAAAGAAAATTTCAAATGCAAAAACAAAGATAGCAATATATGAGTTGTCAATTATCTTCATAATAAACGATGTAAGGATATGGATTAAATGCACATGAGACAAAGTCTTTATGATTACCCGGCAAGACCAAGTAATACCGTGTTCTTAACCTTTAAGTCGCCATGTATATTTGAGTCTTTAGAAACAGTATGATATTTGAATTGTAATTTCTGAACAAATTACCTCAATTTGTGCCCCTATTTATTCAAATTATGTTCTTAAAAACACTGCATAGTCAAAATGAAAACAAAGGTAATAGTTTCTTAAATAGACAATATACAGATTCCAATACACAAAGCCTCACAAGTAGTACTTTATTCCTAAAAATATGGACACCTTATATATAACGAAATAAATGCCAAAGAACACCAGATGGAAAGGGTTACTTCTTTGGAGGACACTTCTCTTTTTGAATCAATCAAAGTTCCTTCTGTATATGCATTGCAAATGATTATATTTTGTATAATTATTTGAAATAATAAAAGTTTATCCATACCGTTTCTAAACCAAAGCTATTTCTTTGAACCGTCTTTTTAAACAAGGCTTCAGCAAATTTTGTCTAATACAATCATTATTTTTTTTTTACAGATATCAGTTATTTGTCGAAAAATTTGAAGTTTTGGTCCGAAACAACGGCAGTAGAATACCGAAGGAACAAAGGAGGGAAATCCACAAAAATCGAAGTCCAAAGACATTGCCAAAACGAGAACACAGAAAACAATGGCGCCAGACACAAAACAATGACGTTAGACAGACACAAAGCACAATAATAGAAATCACAACATTGAAAACAAAGGCGCTCACAGTGTGAACTCCAGTGAAACTGAGAGTGACATCAGGTGCTCCGGAAGGGTAAGCAAGTCCTGCTCTGTTAACAGCACCCGTCACACTGTAAGTGAAGAAAATATGTTTTTGAAAGATTTGTTTAATAGCAGATTGGTTAATGTCTTTTTCTAACCCTAAGACATAACCAATTAAAAATCCATGGTACGTGTTACTTTACTAACTCTAAAACAGTACCAAGTTAAAATTTTGAAAAGTTGTTATAACTGTAGTATTTAAAGATTGACAAAGACAAATCGGAACCACAAACATCATTAACGAAGCTAAAACTAAAATTTTGAACTGTGATGAACATTTCTTTTCACCGTCTAGATCTACGACCTTCAATAGCAATTGCTATTGAGTTCCTAACGGACTCTACCTGAAAGAGGAAAAGAGGTTTGGTGCGCATTTTTTAAAGTTTTTATTTATATTACTCAAAATTTACCTATTAACAATTATCCCGGTAGTCCAGGCTTTAACCGCGGGATTTACAACATGAATTAATAACAAAATAATATTTTATTATGAATTCCTGTATTGAAGTCACCTGTAATATTCAAATAGTGATAACTATTTTTAACTTGGTCTAAGCTTTTCGAAATAAAAAATACCAAAGCTGTCTTCTCGTGTTGTAATTTTGTGTTTTTATGTAGAAATAGATTAAAATTTTCCTTGATTTCTTATGGAAATAATCTTATCAATTTACTTTTACAGACTTGTTCTTTTTCGTATTTTATCAAATTTCTGAGCTTCCATATTGCATATTTTGCAATAAATATTATCGAGTTACAGAAGACCAAAATATCTTTATCATTAATTTCATTGGAAATTCCTAATATCATATTTTTTTGTCTATTTCAATTCCTTCTGTGACTTCAAACTGATGGAACAACAATTTAACATATTCAATAATTAATGTTACAAAACTACAGTCATAAAATAAATGTGATAATGTTTCATAATAATTATTACAGAACCAACATTTGCCTGCAGAAAATCCCATTCTTTTTAGTTTAATTTCTGTAAATATATTTCCATTGAAAATTTTATTATTAACCACCGTTTTGTCTATTTTTGACCAAACAATTTTCCATGTGATGTTTTGTTCTAACTCGCTTTCCCATTTTATTTGTCATTTTGGCTCTACATTTGGATTTAAGACATTTTGTATACTCTTTAATTTCAATTCCTATGGAGTAATAATCTTATCTTTCCTATTCAATATTTGAAGTCTAGAACTAAGTGATATATCATAAATGTCTTTCTGACTATCATTTATTAAGAATTCGTCATTTAATATTTTCAAAAAGATATTTGGAATAGCATTCTTTATTCTACTAAATTCTGAAATCCAATTTCTTTTATCCACCAATAAATTATAAATAGTATTGTTATCCTTAAATTTTTTTGTCAATATGTCATAAATATCATTAGCTGTTTTAATATTACCCCTTGAAAACGATGGAAAGAAAAGCGGTTTTCCATGGAACTATTTTATCGTTCACAAATAATTTTTCTTTTAAAATACCATCTTTGTCCGTTGTATTTAAGGCGGATTGAAACTCGCCGAAGGCTCTTAAACAGTTTTTTAAATACAAAGGAATATTTTCTAAATTTAATCCTTGAAAATTTGAACATTTACACAGAAAAAAGCTGTCAGAAAATTTATTATCGAATGAATTAAAATAATATTTGGTTTGCAGGGATTTTAATTGTACTTTAAACAATATAGATAGATGCCCACAACGAAATACAGAGGATATTGGTAAAATGAGTTAAATGAATTTATCACAAAACACAATCTCTGTGACTTATGGAGAAAGATAAATCCAGACACAAAGAAATTCACATTTCAAAGGGGAAACTCTAAATCGAGAATAGATTTTTTTCTGACATGTCAGATTTTAAGTTGTAATTTAATAAGTCCAAAAATATGTCAATTTCCCTTTAGTGATCATGATATTGTATCATTAAAGGTGAAGTTACATGAAGTTGAAGGAGGCCCGGGAGCGTGGATAATGTATGATAGTATACTAGATTCTGATAATTTTAAACAATTGTTTGAAATATGGAGGTTTAAACAAAAATAAGCAAAACATAATTACGCAAATCTAAGGGAATGGTGGGACATAACTAAGGTGAAAATAAAATCTCTGTGTATGGAGATGAGTAAAACACTCAATGTAAGTAAAAATAAATTGAAAACTTTAGGGTATTCACCAGCCTAGTAGTCAGTACTTCGGTGCTGACCCGAAAGCCGATTATATTTGGAACCTTACAATATCTAGATTTTTGTAAATTTTGTTGAAAAGTAAGGAGTATCTCCCTCAAGCAAAGCTCTGTTCTTAGCTAATTTTGGCTTTACATTTAGACCATATTTGGTATTTGCTCTCTATCAGTTTTTAATCATCTTTGAGTTTCTGGACTTCCAAACGTTTAGATTTTATCTGCACTGAAGAGACATTAGTTATCGAAATGCGCATATGCAGAAATTAAATTCATAGTAACTTCGGTGTTTAGTTATTTGTTACCACTGGGTGGATGCCACTGCTGGTGGACTGTTAGTCCCCGAGGGTATTCACCAGCCCAGTAGTCAGTACTTCGGTGCTGACCCGAAAGCCGATTATATTTGGAACCTTACAATATCTAAATTTTTGTAAATTTTGTTGAAAAGGAAGAAGTATCTCCCTCAAGCAAAGCTCTGTCCTTAGCTAATTTTGGCTTTACATTTATACCATATTTGGTATTTGCTCTCTATCAGTTTTTAAACATCTTTGAGTTTCTGGACTTCCAAACGTTTAGATTTTATCTGCACTGAAGAGACATTACTTGTCGAAATGCGCATATGCAGAAATTAAATTCACAGTAACTTCGGTGTTTAGTTATTTAGAAAATGAATGAGATATTTTACAATCATCTGTAAATATAAAGAGAAAATAAAGAACATATACGAAAAACAAGCGGACGCAACTCGTATTAGATCAAAAACAAAATGGTACGAAGAAGATGAAAAGTCGTCAAAATATTTCTTCGATCTAGAAAGGAAAAATAGTTCAAACAGAACATGGTATCGTGTCCGATGTGAGGATGGAACATTTAAATATGATATAGATTCCATCTTAAAGGAACAAATAAAATTTTATGAGACACTTTTCACGACGGAAGGTTCGGACCAGGAAAAGGGGGAACATTTACTTAATTTTATCGAAAACAAAACAGACGACAATGATAAACAAATGTTAGAGAAAGAAATAACGCTTGATGAAATGAAAGAATCAGTCTTTTCGTTAAAACAATCCAAATCTCCAGGAGAGGACGGTATCATAGCGGAATTTTACCAAAAATACTGGGATGTGATAAAGGATGATATGTATGAATTATTTCAAGAAATTTTCACAAATAAGTTTTTATGTGAGTCTCAATACAAAGGGATGTTATCTCTATTATATAAAAACGGGGAAAGGGAAAATATCAAAAACTGGCGGCCGATAACGCTGCTCAATGCTGATTATAAAATATGTTCAAAAATATTAGCTGAACGCTTAAAATTGATGTCGAGAAAAATTATACATCCGGGTCAAAAGGGTTTATACCGGGGCAAATATAAACGAGGCAAATAGGATGATACAATATAGGCCATGGGCCAGATATGGCTACCGTGAACCCCCCAGGACCCATCCCCATAATTTTTTTAAAAGTCTTTTATATGTCTATTTTGAGATTTTAAATGTTAACAAGCAAAATGTTGGGATGGAGCTGAGATTGAGGGGTATTTTTAACCTCGGGTAATTAAATTTTGCGTATTTCGGATTTTACACAAGTTTTGCCTTTCGTGTCTCTGGAAAGGGTAAAAGATCCCTCAAAATGGCCAAATTGGGGTATCAACGGAAAGATCATGGTATTAGCTTTACAATGATACCATGGAATTGATTTTACTTTTATATATGTGTTGAGCAGAACTTAAATTCTTGCCCTCCCCCTACAAAATTTTGCTAAAATTACTGAAATCTTTATTTTCTGTTAAGATTAAAAGTACAAGAATGCAAAATATTCCTTTTGATTATGATTTTCCGTTACTTTAAAACCATTGGTGTTAGACTAGACCATTCTAGTGCTTTTGTTTTGTCTTTTTCTGTGATTTTCAAAAGAAATGCTATTTTCAGTAAAGTTGGCAATATTTAGTAAATTGAGAGAAGTTTTCATTTTCTGTTTATAATGCCCGTTAAATTTGATCAAATTCTTGATTATAATCAAAGATTGATAATATAAACACTTTTTCAAAAGAAATTTAGTATTCTTGGTGTATAAAGTCGAGGATTTCCATATTTTTATATTTTTACTCTTCTTAAATGAAGTTGAGGATTAATACTTATCATACGTCATCGGCGTGTTGAAAAAAAAAATCCGCAAACTTTTTCTTTGCTTGCTCGACTTCGAAGTTGATTTAAATAGTTGTTTATTCCTAGATCTTTGTTATTTTTAATTAGATTTTATTAGATTATTGTTCTGTTTGTTTATTTTTTCCCCTACAGAAGCAGTTGTTTAATTTACATAATGAACCCTTTGAAAAAGAAACGCAAATTAGATCAAGTGTGTGTTGTACACTATGAAAACTCGAACAGTGATCAATTTATCTATCTGAATGAAAGGACATTCAATAAATTGCTTACTGTCCGTGATTCTCGGCCTAGGGAGCCAGTAGGTTCTGCATCTAGGATGACAGATATTTGCAATCAAATCCCTGCAGAAATCTCCAATGTCCATGGGTACCATAGAGATTGTTATCAAAGGTTCACCATGAATTTAAATCGGCTATCTAAACCACAGGAAGAACATTTAGATACTGATGCTAAAAGATCAAAACGTAAACGTTCTTTGGATAGTGACAAGATTGTGTTCAAACTAGATTATATTTTTTGTCAGAAAGAAGGATATAAAAAATGCAAAGTAAAGGGCGTTTGGACAACAGAGAAAACTTCCAAATTTGAATATGAAGGCGGCATAAACATTAAAAAAATCGCCGAAGAACGACATGACGAAGGTCTCCTAACAAGGATAAGAGGACTTAATCTATTTGCATGTGAGGCACAGTATCATAGATCTTGTCGGAAAAACTACATACGTGATCCCAAATATTGGCGAAGTTCGAGTGAAGAACAGAGACAGGGACAAGCTGATCTTGAAAATGCCCACAAGGAGGCCTTTCTTGTTGTTTCCAACTTTGTTGGGGAAGAAATATTAGAAAACAAGAAAGTGTTAAAATTGAGCGACTTGCGCCAGCTGTATATTGATCAAATCGCCATGACGCCGAATGCAAATCCAAATTACAGAAGTGAAAATCTTAAAAGTTCTTTGTTAAAGAAGTTTCCAGATTCACTCATTTTCGTGAAAATGGAGAGACAAGGCAGGTTCTTCTCTGATCTTGTAGCAAGTGCTAATACTGACCTTGCACTGGCCATTCAGTATGCTTTTAAGCTTGGCACTGCAGACCAAGTGAAGGAATGTGCCATGCAAATTCGAAATGACGTAAGTGAGGCCTTCCAAAATGATGACATTATGCCGTGGCCACCTACTTCAAAATATTTGTCTGAGGCAATTCTTAATATTCCAAGTAGCTTGAATAAATTTTTAGCCATCCTTTTTACAGGTGGCACATCAAAAGTATCCAGCAAAACCCTCCGACTTATCGAGTCAATCAGCCAGGACATCTGTAGGGCAGTGACACATGGTCAGTGGAAGTTAACAAAACACATTCTCCTGAGTATGACCATTCGACATTGGTTTCGTAGTGCCGAATTAACTACTCTTTTTAATAGACTTGGCCACTGCGAGACTTATTCATTTGCTTTAGAATTAGAAACAGCCATTGGGGAGGTAGTAAATGACACTTCTAGCTTGTTGTCGCCCGAAATAGTTAGATATCCAGATGTTCCGTCCATTTTTCATTCGGACTTCGACAATTTTGACCAACTTCTCAATGATTTGACAGGCATGGGATCCGTTCACACTGCGCATGGTATCATGATGCAAGACTTTTGTGGTGATTCTGATGAAAATGTTGGTGGCTTCTTACCAGTGATTCAGTCATT